>MNPI01021197.1:0-54240 GCA_015888305.1 Antheraea pernyi
CAGTCAGTATGTCATCAATAACAAAAAAGGATACTTACCTACGCACTTTATTTGAGTAAATACTTAGAAATTAATTAATATAAATGGTAAAATTTGTAATATCACACATGTTGCTTAGACTTTTTTGATGTGTGTATATATGTCCTTCATTCTTTAAAGCATAGAGACGCTTTTAAACGTTATACTAATAATATAACGCATTAGACTGCGAAATCGCCTAAATAAAAATGCTTAATAATATAAGTTTACGAAAACCCTTATCAATAACTAGACTTAAGTTTAAAACTGTTGTTGTAAACACACGAGTAAATCTCAGTTGTACATATTTTGTAATATACGTTCATGAAAAGAGTTCTTTAAGATATAGGTACATATGACGATATATGGACAATTATAAATGTTATGAAAAATGTTTCTTCCTTTATATTAAGTCATCATCTTCTTACCCTTATCCACAATCACATATTAGCAACTAACAGTTTGTAGATGTGTCATAGAGTTTCTAGCAAAAATTATTGAGCGAAAAAGTCTGGTGATAAACAGCAATGAAGATACATATTAGGGTGGGTCAAAAAAATCAAGTATTTTTTTTTTGATCCGACACACGAAAACTTGTTTCTAGCTACCTCTAGAAAGTTCATCTCTCCTCATAACATGCCCATACCATGCTAACCTATTACTCCTTAACTTCTCTGTTACTGGTGCTATTTTCAACATTCTTTTTTTTCTATTTTATATATTTTCATATATATTTTCCTCTATTTTAAGTATTAGAATAAAAGTTTAATTAGGGTTTCCAAAAATTAAAACACGATATAGTCTAAACCATGAAATAGTTAAGGTTTTAAGGAGAAATTAATTTGATCTGGCTGATTTCCCTTGAAACCTGTAAATTCTATAGCAGAAGTTTAATTAGTGTCTCTGATAATTATAACAAGATAAAGTGTAAACAACGGAAGAAAAAGATATGATGTAAACTCTTCAAAACATCATTCGTTAAAACGAAAAAGTTCCTGTAACACAAAATTAGTTGGTTTGATTTACCTTAAACCCATATATTGATACAATCTTTATAGCACAACGTTAATTTCGTTCGCTCTATTACGAGGAAATACGTTTTCATTGATTTTTTTTTATTTTAGCCCGGCAAAATGACTGCACTATGCCTGAAGGTATCTAAGAATAATTAGGAAGAATAATGACATTAAGTAAAAGATCTTTCATAAAAATAATATTTTAAAAATAGCTCAACGTACTACGGCAGTTTATTTTCTTTACTGGATATGCACAGGCTGATCCCGAAACGCGACCCGTAGAAGCAAATCACTGTGACGGGCTTTTTCGCCATGCAAGTGGTTGCGACCCAGTCAAATTGTAAAACCCTACCGCCCCGCTTTCGCCATTGCCTCGTTCGTTATTCAGCAGGGTGCACCACGTCCAGGTGAGGTTGGCTTGGGTGTCACAAGTCTTATGATGTTATTCGACACCTCTTACATATCATATTAATTTCAATATATTTCATAAAAAATGAATTATTTATCAATTTCAATCTAATTTTGTAATGCAATATTATATAAATAGTTATGAAACTTGCAAAA
Source organism: Antheraea pernyi (assembly GCA_015888305.1). Classification (NCBI taxonomy): domain Eukaryota; kingdom Metazoa; phylum Arthropoda; class Insecta; order Lepidoptera; family Saturniidae; genus Antheraea; species Antheraea pernyi. The sequence continues at coordinate 1,599 of MNPI01021197.1, forward strand.
CTAACAATAATACTACCATGTTTTAAGAGCACAAAAAGTGTATTAAAGGAAATAAAAACCTAAATATGAAAAATACTTTTTTTTTTGTTCAAAGGATTTTAGATACCTTATTTTTCTCAAAAAAACCTAAATTATATGTAATTATCTCCATTTTGATAACAAGAGTTTAAATGTCTAAAAGATAATCAGAAGTTGTTGTAGGTATACAATTTGACGTTCATCTTTTACTAGTAAAATAGATTACTGCGTTGAAGCAGTTAAGAAATTAGTGTAGTGCAACAAAACAATGTATGTGACATATTTTTATTTAAGTTAAAATTATATATAAACAGTTTTCAATTTTTAAATTTAGGATTCTGTTAAGTCCAACCAATTGCAGTATATTTTACATAAGGTTTTGTTAATTTATAGTATTACATAAACCACCATGACCTCTATACAATGGCATTGCATTGAGTTTTTAAGATCCTCATCGAGATTTGAAGATAAAAGCTGTTTGAAAATCAATGAGGTTTAGCAACACGAGGGTACGTATTTACCTTTCAGCTGCTAAAGCGCTGAGTATTGGAGTATTTTTGTATTAAGGTAATATTCGGTTCTTAGAGAGAGCAACGCGTGACCGCGACCAGTGACTGCGTCCAGGTCGCGCGACCCATTGCTTACTATGGATTTATATGGCGTACAAAATAAGCACGGAGACAGCGTCGCGTGACCGGTGGGCGTGGCTAGGGATCACATGGCGACCGTAACCCGTCGCACGACGCAAAAAAAAGCACATGATAATGGCGACATTTTCAAAATATTTTCTGAACTTTTCTTCTTTATAATTTAAATGTCGTTTCATGAGTATTTGAAAGCATCCCTCTTCTTCTCGTGATATGAAAATGTAGTCAATCTTCATCCTTTTTTCCGGATGTATAGATAATAAGGATATCATCACCTTATTCATCATCCAATAGCTGTTGAATAATTTCACTATACCGAATAACACAACCTACCCATAAAGAGGGGGAAGAGTGGCAATGTCGTTCGGTCGCCGTCGCTAACATCGGAAAGCTAGCGGTCGCCACGCGTTTGTCGCGTATTCTCCTATATACAAATATACTCTGTGGTCGCGTAGTTGAATAGTCGCAGTCGCACGTCGCGATCTCTTAGAATCGACTGCTAGTGAGACAGATGAAGCGTTTGTTTTTTTATCTTTGTATTTTGTTGGGAAAGGCTTAAAACGCATTTTATAATTAATAAAGTAGTTTAGAATATAAACAAATAATTATTTATTTATACATATGTGTATCTTCTTATCATCCATAAACTACTTAATATATGACGATCAAACATTTCACTTGTACGTCTTCTTTCACACTTGGTCCTTAGTTAACAAAACATCACGATATACGTATTTATGTTATTAGAAAGTTATGAGACTATGATTTTAGGCAAAACGCGTGCAGCGATGTGTGAAATGATGCAAACTGTGTGATGCGCTGGCGCAGGAGAAGGTAATTAAGCGTATAAAATAGTTTACAAATAAATATTGTAAGCAATTTATTGTAAGAATAAAGATTTAAAGATTTTTGTATTTTTTGTATTTTGTATTTTCAATATAATAAATAACGCAGACAAAGTTGCGGATAGCAATTCGTTTTGAAATACATGAATGTAGATAGAGTAGTTTATTAACTTTTCCATTATTTTTAGCAAGTATTTAAATTTAAATGTTTTTTATTTACTTTTTATCATTCAATTATAAGCAAAGGCGTTTCAGCAGCTGAAAATACTCGCAATTTTATGGGGGCGAGCGAGCGACGGCAGCGCTCTCCGATCATAGTTTAGTTCGGTACGTAAACTGTGACGACGCGTTTCGAACCATTTCTCTATAAAATATAATATAGAAATACATTACTTTACAAACCTTATACTTGACGTGATGGAAAACATTCACAGTGTCGGCGTTTTTTTCATTTAGTGATCCATACGATTCGGTAAGTAATAATATATACAGTAAGTAAATACAAACAACATCCTTATATTTGTTCTAAAACTATATTTATTTCTTACGAAGATATCCACTGAAATAATTATTATAATTTAATTTAAGATACTGCGCAATTATAAAACCTCGCCCCAGGAATATTGTGAAATCTATCGATTTCCTCATTCTTTCGGTTACCTCTATGGATTTTTAATTTCGTTTTCAATACGGTATTGATTTATTAAATAAACATATAATCGAACAATTTCTTCTTAATAATCAATTATTGTTAAACTCTTCAAGTTCATTTATACAAAATAGAGAAGAGACCTAACCTAACCTAAAAATAATACCATTGCAATATCGTATTGTTTTATATTCCTTTAAACTGTAAGAATAAACAAGAAAGTCGCTAATTTACGACACAAATGTTTATTTAACGACGAAGGACATAGTTAATCTTTAAATGTCAATTTAAAATGTTTGTGGTAGTGCTTACGAATAAACCAAAGTTCCAAAGAATGTAAATATTATAAAGATCTAATCTTGTGTTATTTACACTAGCTAAATGACTTGATTATTAAGATTTAGATTTTTAACAATTATCAAAAACGTTATGAAACAATCATTATTTTAATCACTATTAATACTATTAAGATACAAATTGAATTTTTCTTTTCAATAAAATGTTATAATCGAATGTATGAATGTATAACTTCTCATGATAGTTGTCCGTGACACAATTGTTATCAGTGCACAAACATGTCTATATAAAAATTTTCATCCAGAAATATAACATATTATCAGTTCTTCTTCAACATTTTATTTACATAGACCACCCGTGGCTTTAGTCTATTTATTTACAGAGTTATTAAATCGTTATCGTCGCTACGTATATATACAATTGTTATAACATTATTATAAGAATTCTTGGCAATTTTGTAATTTATTTTCATTACTCTATAACTGTTAAATTTTTTATCATAATACTAACGGGCCCGGCAAATTTTGTTCCGCCCTGATTATAAAAAAAAATCCTTCACATATTATATACCAAGACGTTCCTCATGAATCACTTTAACCACTGGTAAAAACCGCATGAAGATCCGTTCAGTAGTTTTTAGTTTATCGCAAACAGACAGACAGACAGACGCAATAGGGGACTTTGTTTTACATTATGTAATGATTGATAACAATCTGTGCCTGTCACTTCATTCTCGTTAAAGTAGTTTTACTGTTTAATATGAATTCAAAGTTGTTTCTAAATTAGGTTTGCGCTGTTTTTTATGATTTTATTGTTATTTCTTAACTCCTACAATCCATTTAAATCTAATATTGTTTTAATAATTACTGTGTAGCTCTAGTGGGAAAACGTAATGAAATGATACCTATATAATACTATGACAAGTCTATATATCCCTGTAAAAGTATCATCAAAATCAGATCAGATGTATTACATTAATCACGTATAGAGTCGATGCAGTCAGGATTGCCAATAAATACTTCGTAGACACTGTCACTATTTATTTGGCTAGAGCTTCGCCTTACAATACTTTTTATATATTAAGAATGCCTAGATATCACTGAAATCTTGCCTTTTAAAGGCCCATCTATATAAGCCAAAGCGATTACTATTTATATATAATTCCGCAAAATAATTTAAGTAACACAAAAATAATAAAGTATGAACAAATTAAAGTTATTTAAGCTATACAACAATTTTATATAATTATCCTTATTTATCTATCTCTAATAGGTTTCCTAATCTGTTTCGACATGTAGATCAGCGACATCTTGCCTTTCATGGCCGAACTATGAAGTCAAAGAATATATTATTATTAATAATGATCAAACTAATGATTCAATTCTATATAATGATATCCATTCTTGTTTAAGTCTTATTAAAATCTATATAATATTAACAATTCTTATTTATGTATCTTTAATATGGTGGCGCTAGCGTCAATGTGTCTCTCTAATATGGTGGCGCTAGTATCAATGTGTATCTCTAATATATTGGCGCTAGTGTCGATGTATATTTATAATATGGTGGCGCTAATATCAATGTTCCGGTCGTGTTGTAGTCTCGTCTCTTGAATGTGATGCAGCGGCACCGGAGGTGGGTGCTAACAGATGTTTCAGATGTGTTGTATATTTCCGCAAAAACAGAAGTCATTACAATCTTACTTTTATACTAGCTTCTGCCCCCGATTTCATCCGCGTGGAATAGTTAATTCGGACTAACACTAACACGCAGCGGAAGCTCTAAAAATAAACGATTTTGAAACATTCTTAATTGGTGCTCAGCTCCCACTGGTCTTAGAGTGATGATATATGCCAGTAGCTTTCTCCAATAAATGAACTATCTAACACTTAAGGAATTCTTTAAATCGGCGCAGTAGTTCCTGGGATTAGCGTGTTAATTAAAGATTACTATCGTCGTTCAAATTACAATAACTTATTATAGAGTGGATCAGTTTTAAAGAAACAAAGACTAAGTTACTCCCGAAGATATGTTTTATGATTCGATATATTATTGTGAACCCAGTGCTTTAGCAGTGATGCGTGTTCATACAAACAGACAGACAGACAGATAGACAGGCAGACAGACAGACGGAATGATTGTAATGTATTCTATTACTTATTCATAGACGCCTGCAATATTTTTTTTACAAAAATCGAAAAAGTACAGTTACGTTACATATACATTCTTAATATATGTATAGATCATTTATCAAAGAACGGTCACTCAATTAAAGATATTGCGTTCTTCTACGATTTGATTTTCAAATTTTAATAATAGATGCACAAAGGAAGTCTAGCTAATATTAACAAGCAACGTATGTTTACATAACATCGTCTGGTGCATTGTAAAACAGACGATAACTTTTCCGTACAACCAATCTTTATATAGCCAAGGGTATATGAGGGTTACAAATATAGTTGCCAGTTTAGAAGCTGATTTGCTAAACATAAATGTAATACTCAAAGCCAAAATCAAAAAACATTTTACTCAATTTAAATCCTAAGAAGGCGCTTATGAATGTCAAAACTACTGTTCGGTTCGGAAAACAACCCAGTCATTGAAAGGAAGAGACAAGAAACAGAGTCGGGTTTATCTTTTTAACGTGCATATTTATTATTAGTTTATTAGTTTTTTAAAATGTATTAAAGAATTATAGAATTGTGAGACTATGTACAATTACAGAAACGTTATGCTGAAACGCAGAAAAATAAAGAATGAGTTGAAATCTTGCTAAATTTCATGCAGACAGAGTCTCGGGTAACAGCTAGTCTAAAATACAATAACCACAATTACTTTTTATTAGGTTCGCTATCTACCAGTGAAAACCCCTGAAAATCGATATAACCGTTTTGGTGATAGCACAGCGGCCGAAGCCACGGTTAACAGCTAGTATAAACTAAAATTGCTTAAATTACTTTTTATAAGATCAGCATCTGCCAGTGAAAGTTATCTGAAGATCGATCGAATCGTTTTGAAGATAGCATTGCGGGCGACGTCACGGTTAACAGCTAGTATAAACTAAAATTGCTTCAATTACTTTTTATAATGTCCGCTATCTGCCGGTGAAAGTCCCGTAAAAACGGTCGAACCGTTTCGGAAATAGCACTGCAAGCGAAGCCACGGTTAATATCTAGTCTAAATTAAAATTACTTAAATTACTTTTTATAAGGTCAGCTATCTGCCAGTGAAATTCCCATCAAAATCGGTTCAGCCGTTTCAAAGATTACCCGGATCAAACAGACAGACAGATAGACAGACCAACAAAAATGTTAAAAATTGCATTTTGGTTATCAGAAGCGTGTATACTTTTATACCCAATCAGTAAAAAAAAATTATTTTGATATTACATACAGACACTTCATTTTTATTATATGTATATAGAAGAAGATACAATTAATCTACAATCGCTTTTACCGGATGCACAGAGAGAGGTGTTAATTCCAGACATCGCAATCGTTCACATATAAAAAAAAAAAAAAATAGCCTTTTGACACCAAAACTCGCTTGACAAGCGGGACTAAACAAAATTGGTAGGAGTGCATGGAATTTGCAAAAACTGGAGCTTAGTAGCAACACGCTTCTTCTATGTTGCCCATTCATTTATATAACTTTTCGTCACGCAATAATATGTAAAAACTAATATCTATATATCTTTTCGGGTTCTTTAAATGGTAACTTTTATTTAGTATTGTACATATATAAAGAATTGTAAATAAAGGTTTGGAAACAACGATGGTATGAAAAAAAAATCTCCGTTCGATTTTTTTGTCGCTGGCTTTTTTGTAGCCATTATCAAGCTCTACAACTTTTCTGTAGAACTCAATCATATATCTCTCATCGTTAAGGCAGCGTTCGTAACAAACGTTTTCGTTCGACCGTTTTTTCTCCGACTTACTTTGCATATCCGACTACCATAAAAAGTTTTTTCCTTTTTCTGGTTAATGTATATAGCCTATGACACTCACAAATGATGGCTTTCTATTGGTAAAAGAATTTTTAAAATCTGTTTAGTTTATCCACAGATTACCCCCTACAACGTCACAAACTTTACCTCTTTCTAATATTAGTATAGATATATATTTATTAGCCTCTGCCCGCGACATCGTTCGCGTGGAATAGTTACTTTGGGCTAACCCTAACACGCAGCGGAAGCTCTGAAAAGGAAAAAAAAAACATTTTGAAATATTCTTCATTGGTGCTCCGCTACTATTGGTCTTAGCGTAATGATGTAGAACCTTTCTCGATAAATGAGCTATATAACACTGAGAGAATTTTTCAAATCGGACCCGTAGTTCCTGGGATTACCTCTACAACGTTACAAACTTTACCTCTTTATAATATTATAGTATAGATTAATACGAAGATTAAAAACTTTCTTCGTAGGACTTCATCAATATAACTTCCAAGTATAGGTACACTGCTAAAAACACTATAACCATTAAAAAAAAATATTCTGGAAGGTTTTACATACAGATATATTACATGAAATTTGTTAAATTACAACTCATCTTAGAAGGCTCCCTAGCATGTTGTGATAGACTATATTATTTATATATTGTATTAGCAAAACATTGATTTGTAATTGTACTCATATTTTGTTTTGTAAAACATGTAGTTTCATAAAAAATATAACGGTGTAATAGATAAATTAGTACAAAACGCACACATACGCAACTAATCTCATGTAGGGTATTAGAAACGAGAACTCTCTGTTACCATGGGATAGAGCATGTCTATGCTCCACAGCTAAACTAAACTCTCCTTATTAAGCATTTAAATCTTAAATGTGTTATTTGTATATGGAAATTTGAAACGAATGAGATTTGCGTATAAGATACAGAACATAAACGCACATAATACCAATATATACACAAGCTGATACCCACCTGCTTTGCTTTGTGTTGTCCAAAGGTTTAATATAAAAAAGTCGAGGCAGTCGTAAGGACTGTCGATAGAAGTGAAAACTCAAATCAATGGAATAACCGTGTTCTATTTTCAATTGTTAAATTAATTATAGTCTAAATTACAAGCATCTAAATTTAAATGTAAATCACGCTTACAAGCATGTCATTATGGGAAATTATATGTTTATCTCCTGTCAAAAAAATACCGCTCAACGCGCCTAAAGAACTTTTCTCTTCTCAAATGGTAAAGCCTCAATAATATCCAAAAGAATGGAATCATCTACGAAAAATTGTACATCGAATGTGCATAATCGTATACCGATGAGCCCAGTATTTTTTAAATAAATGAGGCTCAGAAGAACTGTAATTCCATTTTTATATACATTTACTTTACTTTATTTTTCAAATATTCGCACTAGTTTCTCGATGAAAGCTATATCAAGTTTGCCGATCGAACTGTTTTCCTCGTAACTATTATTATAAATTATACCCGAGATCAACACGAATACGCAAACTGTAGTGATTTATTGTTAGCTTTCGGATTAACAAAATATGTTAGTAGGTGTTCCCGTTTTATTTATTGTTTCATAGACTATACTCTAGTTGTGCACGCGTCTCTGCGTATGTTGTGTAGTAATTAATTTCGTGTCCGTAATATTCGTATGACTTCATATTTAATGATTTTTGAAAGGTAATGTTAATTATTGCAGGATATATCCACATTAAAAAAATAACAAATTGCACAAAATAAAGTTATAAAATACTTTTAAATTATAATACTTTAACTTCATAAGAAAAAATATATAGAGAAACGAATATTATGGCAAAGGCAAATGTAAAAAATATAAAACTTGCATATTAGTAAAAAATATTATGCAAAAAGAATTACATTCACAATTGCATGCTTTACAATAAATACCTCTAAACGATGTTTAAGAAATACAAGCAAATTAGTCCTAAATAGACCAAGGACAACTCGATATGGCATACAAAACATAAAATTCGAGGGAGCTAAACTATTCAACGAATTACCAAACGAAATACGGGAAATTGAATCCTTAATATATTCAAAGTAAAGCTAAAGTTATTAAAAAAAAATGTATAATTGTTACACTTTTTATCTGTATTTTACTCTCTTCATAATGGTACATGTTTTGTCTTCTCTTTCGTCAGTATTTTAGCATAAGAAATATTTTATAACAATTTTGTATCTTTTTCTAACACTGGATGATTAGCTTAACGATTATTAATGTTTTTTAAGTATCAATAAATGAACTATGTTCTTTGTGAAATAAATAAAATTCTTTAAACCGATATCTACTTTGGATTGGAATATATTTCACGTTAGAATTGTTTGACGGTATTTTTTTTGTCATTTTCTAAAAGTATTATGAATATTTCTTTCTAAACTATCTATAGTAGAACGCTATTCTGTTAAGCTTTGAATATAAATTTCTTATGTACGTGTGTATGTCACTGAACTCCTCCTAAACGGCTGGACCAATCTCGATAAAATTTTGTGTGCGTGTTCCAGTGGATCCGAGAATGGTTTAGATTCACAATTTGAGCCGGTAGGTGGCGCTGCGGTTGAATTTTAGATTTTTTTTTTAGTATCAAGGCAGAATAACGTCCTACCGGCCCGCTAGTATACTCGTATATATACTTACTATATATCAGATTGATTAAAAAAAATCGACTATTTTTTTATGTCTTAGATATATCGAAAATATTGTTGGAAATGATTTTTTTTCATCATTTCTATTATATATGCTAAATTCTATATTACTTCTCCTGTACAAATTTAAAATCTATACATACAAAAATAAAATACTCAGAAGAATAATCATAGGAAATGGACCCCTTGAAAGATATTTAAATGACACTTGAAGATTGTGTGGATAGTAATGAAATTCTAAGTTGGTTGTCGAGAAAAAAAGTAAAAAATAGAAGATTCTCACGATTTGCTAAACCAATTTATCTAAAAACATATTACAAGAGGATTTTATAGTCTTTAAAAAAAACAATTATGTATCTTTATAGGATCTTGGAACAAAATTAAATTTTTAACCAGAACAAAAACTAACAAACAAAAATGAAAATACATTTTTAAACCTACTACCGTACTCTGTGATAGAAAAAAAATCATTATTCACTTAAACCGGATTTATTTCAAACCCGATATTATATATAATTTTGTACTGGTTTATATCAATTTAAACAAGTTTTTATATATTTATAAAAGATTGTTTGTGTAACTTTATTTGAATTTCACTATTCAGTGAGTAAAAATATCATTCAAACTTACTAAAAATCCAAAAACAATCACATATTAGCAACTAACAGTTTGTAGATGTGACATAGAGTTTCTAGCAAAAATTATTGAGCAAAAAAGTCTGGTGATAAACAGCAATGAAAATACATATTAGGGTGGGTCATAGAAATCAAGTTTTTTTTTTTTGTTCCGACACACGATAACTTGTTTCTAGCTACCTCTAGAAAGTGCTTACTAAATCTGAGCTCTTAATATTAACGGGAAGATTATGCTCATCATAGTTTTCCATTTTTAATTTAGTCTCATATGAAAATGGTCATATCTTATCACCAATTGATCATTAAACTAGTTGCATTGTCTGTCTGGCTGTTCGCGATAAACTCAAAAACTACTGAACGGATTTTCATGCGGTTTTCACCAGTAGATAAAGTGATTCCTGAGGAAGGTTTAGGTATATAATTTGCAAAGGTGTTTTTTATTATCAGGGTAGGATAATGTCCACCGGGCCCGCTAATTTTAAATACATATATGTTAAAAAGCTAAACCAGATCGAGTTTCTTGCCAGTTCTTTTCGGTGACTGGGATATTTTCCGAATGGTTAATAGTTTTGACTTCATGTGTGCTACTGTCTGATAATGACAATGTTGCACGATTATTGGCACAAGGGTTTCCTTTCAGAGGAGGATCGGACTTAGAGCAATAGCCTTGTAATTGTCCGTAGTGAGTAAAATACGTTTTGATACTCTGTACGATGATAACTACGCAAGGGTATCTAAGAATAAGTAGAAAGAATAATGACATTAAGTAAAAGATTTTTCATAAAAATAATATTTTAAAAATAGTTCAACGTACTACGGCAGTTTATTTTCTTTAGCCTAGACTTTTCACTGAATAAATTGATGGTTTAGGTATTTTAGTAAATCAATGTGGGTGTTACGTCGCGTCGGGGCGGCGTCTCGACGCAACATTATCAGAGAGGTTAGGATTATCTGTCCACCTTCGTACTTAATAATACGTCATGGGTATAATATATCCAATACTTTGATAACAAATGTATTGTATAAATAAGGATCCATTAGCTTAAGATTAGGATGAATTTGACGTGTGCAATCCACGTTATGCACATACGCCCACTTTTTTGTACACGCATCCTTACGTAATGTTAATATTTAAATTATGTTTTGTATATCGTTACGTGTGTTGCGATTTGTAACTAACTAGCTAAGACTTACTTCGTTTTCGATCGCCGTATACTCTATGACAAGGAATAACCTTAGATAAATATTAATTTCTTGGTGATCATCATTGTTTTAGATGATATTTTAGTTTCAATTACAATTTTGAATACTGTAGTTTTTTGACATTTTAATAAACAAAGTGGACTTACGTCAGAAATGTATACTATGAAAATACAAGCGTGAGTGATACACCCGCGACGTCTTAAATTGGGAAATACAAACTTGATCAATCATTTTATAACCCACACTACCAAGACATAATTGTTTTCTTCATAAGTTATTTTATTATTAGAATAGTTTCAATTACACATTTTGTTGATTTCATTAATAATTTTAATAGTTTCTAAATACATAAAAGGGGATCTTAAACGGAATTATTTTTGTTACAAATCAAGTAATACCCAAGTAGACCTATGGAAAAGCGTTAGTGAAATTTTTAACATATTCCAGGAATAATAATTTTGCGTAAATGTTATAGTTTACTATGACTAGTGACATTTTAATTTTAAAAAAATATTGTGACGAGCGTATCGTGTTCAGTAGAACCATTAACATTATAAACCGTATCATCAATGTACGCAGCCAGTGACGTAAACATCGTGACTTGGCCAGGAACCGAAAACGGAGTAATATCGCATCGCGCAGCGGCAATCGATCGCGTGCGCGCGCAATTCAACCATCCCGGCCTCTGTACGGGCCAGATATTTCAGTTGAATATAATATTCCACAGAAATGTACCAAACTTGTGTTAAGTGACAACCTAAGATAATTCAATAGACTTGCAACAACCTCCTCGATTGAGGATCTAATATAAGGTTAGTAGATTTCAATTCAAAAGCTGTAGAATTTTAATTTCTTCTATAACGTTATGCAGCTACCTTACGGTTTTCATTCCCGTTTCGATTTTCCTATTGAATATGATTTCAAGTGCATGTCAAGTAGGGAGCGTAAACCATTTTACTGTTAGGGATCGTTTCAATCTAATAAGGAATTAAACTGTTTAACAAACTTATTTTAATTTGGGTGGATTCTGACATAAGTAATTTTTCCTTTGTTATAATTAATTTTTCTGTAAGCTTATCCTTAACTACGCACATATTAATATTTCAAATAAATAAAATCAATTACGAAATATGTACGTTTTGTTATAATTAACTCATATTATAAAACGCCTACATCTATAGTGCAAAGTAATTTAATTCATAATTATACCGCTTTAAAATACGTAAAAGTAGGGATTGCTAGCGGAAACTGAAAAAAGCAACCTCCTATGTCGCGATTTAGTACCATTACTCTTTGTAGGTCAAGAGTTTCAGAAGGTTTTCCTAAACAATTTATTTTACTTAAGATTTCTTCTTTAAAAACTTAGTTATTAGATTCATATTTCAGAAGTAATTAAATAAATAAAATAATTAACGTTCAGAAGTAGACAGGGTTTTCATTTGACAATCTTTTAATAGTTTTTTTTATTGTAGTTCGGCAAAGTAACTATACTGTGCCTGCTGGTAAGTACAATCAAAGTAAGTTAAATAATGTATAGTGGGATTCAGAAAAAAGCAGAAAAAAAGCAAAAATACTTGACGTAACATCATTATATATATAGTTTTTTTTATTGTAGTTCGGCAAAGTAACTATACTGTGCCTGCTGGTAAGTACAATCAAAGTAAGTTAAATAATGTATAGTGGGATTCAGAAAAAAGCAGAAAAAAAGCAAAAATACTTGACGTAACATCATTATATATACCAACTACCATGCAATATAACCACTATTCCTTCGTGAAGTTATTAGCTTATGACATAGCAGTTAATCTTTCTATTGTTTAACGTATATTTTGAACGTCTCCAATTACGCGGATCAAATGTTTATAAATTATCTATGTATATAAGATTCCCAATATTCATAATGAAATTATTCGGACCATCTAACTTCGAACGAGATAAAATATCCAAATGTAGTTAATTAAAATAATGAATATAAGGAATAAGTCCGTTTACATGGTAGTAGAATATTTTAATGCCAATACTGGCCTACCATGTACATATCGAAAATTTGTCGCCAAGCAACCTTCAATGTATTCCGGTAACCGTGGTTGAAGATCCACTCCCTATTCGGAGCGTAACTTAACATAGCGTATCTTAGACCTTATTGTCACGAGATTAAGATTCAGATTAAATTACCGATTAATAAAAAATAGAATTACATAGTGCTCGGGTTTGCAAGATGTATGCACTCATTTTCTTTTACATTGATTAGGTATACTCAGGTCATTCTTGTAGTAACAAGCTTTAGCAAAACTTAGTGTTATCCTAATATACCTATCCCCATATTCTCTTATTTATTATATAGGTATGTTTAATATATTAAGTTACTAAGTGTAAAAATCCACATACATAAAATGTCATCCATATACAAAAACCCAAATTGCACACTTAACGTCTCACAGCCGGCACACAAAAATGAGTGCATTTTGGATTATGCACTCATTTCAAATAGTCTCACGTCGCTTGCGTCCTTGTAAAAACAACTTTAAATCATTTAGCTAAGGTCGAATTTGCAAAATCATAAGTTTATCGCATAACTATAACTACGTACGTATATTGGAGAGGTTTGCGGGACGGTTTTTAGCGCTTCTTTTATTGGAGACGGTGTCTTGTGTTTTGATATGTCAATGTAGTATATAAAAATTCGGCTGAAAACGTTACCACTGGTATCATACATAATGTTTGTAATGAAATTATAGCTATGTTACTGTACTGAAATAAATTTATATTTTTTCAGTTACATTTTTGCTGCACTGTGTCTTCATTAATTTCCAGCCGCTACTAGTCCTAAGTCTTTCCATAAATGTTTTTTAGCTCACCTTTTTTTAAATTCTCCAACCTTTTCCCATACAATCATAAAGAAACGGTAGCTCTTCGATATTGCATAAAATAAACGTGATTGTTGTAAATTATAAGTTATAGGTGTTTTGGGTTTATAATCTATACTAATATTATAATGGTGGTGGTAGAGCCACGCTGTAGCTGTTACTGGTTTCAGCATGAATGGGTCGGCTCGCTCGGGGTACCACTCTCTCACAGAAAACCGACGTGAAGGAACAGTGCTTGCATTGTTGCGTTTCGTTCGGTCAGTGCGAGCGCCGGAGGCCCACTTCCCCTTCCCCGTCCCCTCTCTCCCTCCTCTCTCCCCCCAAACACAGGCTGGCAACACACTTGCTACTCCTCTGGTGTTGCAACTGTCTATGGGCGGTGGTGATCACTTAACATCAGGCGACCCACCTGTTCGTTTGTATCCTATGACATAAAAAAACAAAAAGCTGAAAGGTTTGTTTGTTGGGACCGGACCAACTCGAAATTTTTCGGTATTAGATAACTCATTTATCGGCTATATATATCATCACGCTAAGACTAATAGGAGCGGCGTACCAATGAAGAATGTTTCAAAATCGTTTTTTTTTTCCTTTTGACATCTTTCGCTGCGTGTTAACCCAAAATATTTATTCCTCGTGGATGAAGTCGCGAACAGAAACTAATATTATATACATTTATACAAAATCTATATTATAATAAAACTGTAGCAGGGTCAAATCTGTACATTAAATATTTTTTGAAAATTTTGATGGGGGTAGGCTTTGTTGTCGATATAGAAGCCAAAAATAACCCTTTTAAAATTTTTGTCTGTCTCAATATGATTTCAAGTGCATGTCAAGTAGGTAGCGTAAACTATTTTACTATTAGATATCGTTTCAATCTAATAAGCAATTAAACTGTTTAAGAAACTTATTTTAATTTGGGTGGATTCTGACATAAGTAATTTTTCCTTTGTTATAATTAATTTTTCTGTAAGCTTATCCTTAACTACGCACATATTAATATTTCAAATAAATAAAATCAATTACGAAATATGTACGTTTTGTTATAATTAACTCATATTATAAAACGCCTACATCTATAGTGCAAAGTAATTTAATTCATAATTATACCGCTTTAAAATACGTAAAAGTAGGGATTGCTAGCGGAAACTGAAAAAAGCAACCTCCTATGTCGCGATTTAGTACCATTACTCTTTGTAGGTCAAGAGTTTCAGAAGGTTTTCCTAAACAATTTATTTTACTTAAGATTTCTTCTTTAAAAACTTAGTTATTAGATTCATAATTCAGAAGTAATTAAATAAATAAAATAATTAGCGTTCAGAAGGAGACAGGGTTTTCATTTGACTATCTTTTATTAGTTTTTTTTTTATTATTGTAGCTCGGCAAAGTAACTGTACTGGGCCTGACGGTAAGCACAGTACAATCAAAGTAAGTTAAATAAAGTGTAGTGGGATTCAGGAAAAAGCAGAGAAAAAGAAAAAATACTTGACGTAACATCATTATATATACCAACTAACATGCAATATACCCACTATTCCTTCGTGAAGTTATTAGCTTATGACATAGCAGTTATTCTTTCTAATGTTTAACGTATATTTTGAACGTCTCCAATTACGCGGATCAAATGTTTATAAATTATCTATGTATATAAGATTCCCAATATTCATAATGAAATTATTCGGACCATCTAACTTCGAACGAGATAAAATATCCAAATGTAGTTAATTAAAATAATGAATATAAGGAATAAGTCCGTTTACATGGTAGTAGAATATTTTAATGCCAATACTGGCCTACCATGTACATATCGAAAATTTGTCGCCAAGCAACCTTCAATGTATTCCGGTAACCGTGGTTGAAGATCCACTCCCTATTCGGAGCGTAACTTAACATAGCGTATCTTAGACCTTATTGTCACGAGATTAAGATTCAGATTAAATTACCGATTAATAAAAAATAGAATTACATAGTGCTCGGGTTTGCAAGATGTATGCACTCATTTTCTTTTACATTGATTAGGTATACTCAGGTCATTCTTGTAGTAACAAGCTTTAGCAAAACTTAGTGTTATCCTAATATACCTATCCCCATATTCTCTTATTTATTATATAGGTATGTTTAATATAGCTCAACATAGCGTATCTTAGACCTTATTATCACGAGATTAAGATTCATATTAAATTACCGATTAATAAAAAATACAATTACATAGTGCTCGGATTTGCAAGATGTATGCACTCATTTTATTTTACATTGATTAGGTATACTCATTCTTGTAGTAGCAAGCTTTAGCAAAACTTAATGTTATCCTAATATACCTATCCCCATATTGTCTTATTTATTATATAGGTATGTTTAATATATTAAGTTACTAAATGTAAAAATCCTCATACATAAAATGTCATCCATATACAAAAACCCAAATTGCACACTTAACGTCTCACAGCCGGCACACAAAAATGAGTGCATTTTGGATTATGCACTCATTTCAAATAGTCTCACGTCGCTTGCGTCCTTGTAAAAACAACTTTAAATCATTTAGCTAAGGTCGAATTTGCAAAATCATAAGTTTATCGCATAACTATAACTACGTACGTATATTGGAGAGGTTTGCGGGACGGTTTTTAGCGCTTCTTTTATTGGAGACGGTGTCTTGTGTTTTGATATGTCAATGTAGTATATAAAAATTCGGCTGAAAACGTTACCACTGGTATCATACATAATGTTTGTAATGAAATTATAGCTATGTTAATATTACTGTACTGAAATAAATTTATATTTTTTCAGTTACATTTTTGCTGCACTGTGTCTTCATTAATTTCCAGCCGCTACTAGTCCTAAGTCTTTCCATAAATGTTTTTTAGCTCACCTTTTTTTAAATTCTCCAACCTTTTCCCATACAATCATAAAGAAACGGTAGCTCTTCGATATTGCATAAAATAAACGTGATTGTTGTAAATTATAAGTTATAGGTGTTTTGGGTTTATAATCTATACTAATATTATAATGGTGGTGGTAGAGCCACGCTGTAGCTGTTACTGGTTTCAGCATGAATGGGTCGGCTCGCTCGGGGTACCACTCTCTCACAGAAAACCGACGTGAAGGAACAGTGCTTGCATTGTTGCGTTTCGTTCGGTCAGTGCGAGCGCCGGAGGCCCACTTCCCCTTCCCCGTCCCCTCTCTCCCTCCTCTCTCCCCCCAAACACAGGCTGGCAACACACTTGCTACTCCTCTGGTGTTGCAACTGTCTATGGGCGGTGGTGATCACTTAACATCAGGCGACCCACCTGTTCGTTTGTATCCTATGACAAAAAAAAAAAAAATAAAGCTGAAAGGTTTGTTTGTTGGGACCGGACCAACTCGAAATTTTTCGGTATTAGATAACTCATTTATCGGCTATATATATCATCACGCTAAGACTAATAGGAGCGGCGTACCAATGAAGAATGTTTCAAAATCGTTTTTTTTTTCCTTTTGACA
Source organism: Antheraea pernyi (assembly GCA_015888305.1). Classification (NCBI taxonomy): domain Eukaryota; kingdom Metazoa; phylum Arthropoda; class Insecta; order Lepidoptera; family Saturniidae; genus Antheraea; species Antheraea pernyi. The sequence goes on from MNPI01021197.1 coordinate 18,864, forward strand.
TCTTTCGCTGCGTGTTAACCCAAAATATTTATTCCTCGTGGATGAAGTCGCGAACAGAAACTAATATTATATACATTTATACAAAATCTATATTATAATAAAACTGTAGCAGGGTCAAATCTGTACATTAAATATTTTTTGAAAATTTTGATGGGGGTAGGCTTTGTTGTCGATATAGAAGCCAAAAATAACCCTTTTAAAATTTTTGTCTGTCTCTGTCTGTCTGTCCCTGTGAACGCGCATCACTCGGAAAGTACTGAACCGATTTTGACGAAACTTGGCACAGTGATAACTAATGTTACGAGATTACATCTAGGATACTTTTTGTTTCATAAAACACAAGGGATTCTCCAGGATAACGAACGAAAGTAAAAAAAATGTAGTTCATATCAAATATCATGATATTCTTGACGAATTTTTGTAAATTTTCTTTGTGCTATATATAGCAGAAAGTTTAGCAAAAAAATTAAGCTATATTTCCATATGCTACTTAAAAAAAAAAAAAAGTTATTACTATAAAACTGTTAACTCCCTTTTTTCAAACCCTATTTTAATTCTATATTTAGTACAAGAACGTTGTTCGGTGTTTCTCGAAAAAAAAATTTGGGATTACACCTAGCTTTAAAAGTAATGTGCATTTTCAAATTGAAAGTTTCTAGTATTCATTTTCTATCATCAGAGCATATGTCTCAACATTTTGACGAAAATGCTCATGTAAAATTATACTATAAAAACTGTATTTCAAATTTTGTTCCTGTTATCAGTGATAATCAATACATATAGTTTTAATTGGTTATATTGTGATAACAAAACGTTGACATTTTTGAGCAAAGAAGACCATTCTTTATTATATTTAAAAGGTTTTTGTTAACTCGTTTTCTTGTTAGTCTGTTCGAACAGACTAGAACAGAATTAAATAACGATGTAGTAATGAGTGTAAATTCAATATATAATAATTTCACGGTTGGTTCCTGCCGGGACATTAAATGTAACACCCTCATTTCTTGTAGGCTGACGCGTGTTGCATTCCGGGTTCAGCCGGTATATATCTATGATTATAATGAACTGATAGGGATTCTGTAACCAACTAGATCGCTATCACTATACACATGTTAAAAACCCGTCAGTAATTATGTTTTTATTTATCAGGTGTCAACGATTATGATGAATTGATTATGATATATCTGTCGATGAGCATCGTAGTTTTTAAATTGCATTAAGTTTGCACTGAACCTACTACGAAGGACAGTGCACACGTTCTCGTGTATAAAATAAATCATAAAATCATTGTTTTTGTTAATGCTAGATATCGGGATGTCGCCACTAACAGAGGCGCTGTTGCGAAGGCGCCGCGAGGAGACACCAGCGGATTCTAAAGATACCACACTGTCAAATCTAATTAAAAATGAGACGAGTAAGTACAATTTAGCATTTATTGAATAAACGTTAAATGTGGTTTTACAATATTAGTTATTAATGTTTAACTACGTAACATTTATCCCAAAAGAAGTATTATCTCAATTCATTTGAATATAATGTCATATACAACTCTTTTATTAATATTCAGATTGATTGATCATAATTTACATTTTTTATTATTAAGACACAAGTAAATCCTCTGACAACAAACAGAGACCTTACCTAAATTGACAGTTTTTAATTATCCTGTTTGACAATCGAAGTTAAACTTACAAATAAGTGACAGTTTAAATTGACAAGCACAAAAACTAGACTACATAAGTTATTACAAAGCAGGAACTTAACTACAGTCATTAGTAACTTAAGATAATTGAAGACGTATATACGTCATGTACATGAGTATATGCTATATACATATATATATTTTTTAATTTATATATGTTACTTCTTTTTAGTAAAACAAAATCAAAACATCCTTAAGAATTACTATTTTATATAATAAGACTAAACCATAAGTAGACTATTTACAAATTATTATAATCCATAAAAGATATGCAAAAACTTATTACCCTCAATTTATTTGTATAACATTTTAAATATTCCTACAATTTGTAATAATTATTTCTTATTTTTAATAGAACATGTTTTGCACTTAATTGTGAATTGTTTAATGCACTGTTATCACAGATGAAACCACGATTACAATCACTACATCTACCACTACTATGGCTCCAACACAAGAATCCTTAGGAGACAAGGCAGCAGATTTCGCTAACAGGATGAATATGGAAACTTGGCAATTAGTAGCGATCCTAGTCGGTAAGTTTAAACTACAATATCTAATAATGTACACGATCATTTGTTTGGAAGTAATATATTTATATCGATTTATTTTTAATTGCATATTATACTTAAAATCTACATAAAGAAGACCTAGAAAACATGACCTATTATGAACTATAGATGCTTAAATTTAGCATGTGTTTGAATTAATTGTCTGCCATTTACGCAGGGATTGCTGTGGTGGTGCTTGGTATATGCTTCTGCTGTATCAGACGGTGCTTCCGCAAGCGACGATCCAAGGATGGCAAGAAAGGAATGAAGGGTGTCGATCTTAAGTCCGTCCAGCTTCTTGGGTCGGCGTATAAGGAGAAGGTAATATTTTTACTCATATTTATCAGTGGTAAATTTGTATTTAGAGTTTTTAAGAAACTATCGTCTAATTGTGAAGGAAAACATCACGAGAAAACGTAATTACTTGAAAATATACAGAAAAGTAGAAAACTGTCTTTCTTGCATTGAAATGCCTAACACATCACGGGTTGGTGAAGTAGTTATATTCGTGTCTTTTGATAAAAAGCCTTTACTCAATAGTGGGACACTTGTAGGTTATTGTAATTATTAGTTATATTAATAAGAAATACCATATTCATGTGAAATTTGCCGCGGGATATGCATTTAGGTTCAGCCTGATATGGAAGAGCTCACTGAGAACGCTGAGGAACCGGACGACGGCGACTCCAAGAAAGAAGAACAGAAACTTGGGAAAGTTCAATATAAGGTAAAGAATAAATTATTTATGCAGAAGTGGGGTTGAGTAATCTTGAAGACTGTAGCAAGTTTTACCAGAAATAAATAAAATAGAAGTAATATATGAAAACAATTTACAAACAACAATTCTCAATTTCACGTCAGTAATGTAAATAAGATTAAACAAATCAATTTATCAAAGTAAATCACATTCAGTGTTCATTTTCATTCAATATTTGTAGCGAGATCTATCATTTGCTATTTATACACAACTAGCGGGCCCGGCAGACGTTGTTCCGCCCTGATTATAAAAAAACCTTGACAGATTATATACCAAAACGTTCCTCATTAATCATTTTATCCACTGGTGAAAATCGCATGAAAATCCGTTCAGTAGTTTTTGAGTTTATCGCGAACAGACAGACAGACAGACGCGGTAGGGGACTTTGTTTTATACTATGTAAACATAATATACAAAATATTTTGTAATATAGCTCTATAATTACTACTTGTTACAATAATCATTACGTAGTATAAAACAAAGTCCCCTGCCGCGTCTGTCTGTCTGTCTGTTCGCGATATACTCAAAAACTATTCAACGGAATTTCATGCGGTTTTGACCAGTGGATAGAGTGATTCATGAGAAACATTTTGGTGTATAATTCTTCAAGGATTTTTTATAATCAGGTCGGGACAACGTCTTGCGTGCCCACTAGTTTCCTATATTTAATTAACTTCCATTAGTAGGGATTTCTATGTTACTATACACATATTTTAATGGCACAATAAGCAACTATAGCAATTTACATAATAGATTAATTTCGTGAATTACGAAAACTCCTTACAAAGTTTATCCATGACTAGCTGTGCCCGCGACTTCGTCCATATAATATAAAAAATAGTGATTAAAAAATCATCTGAATGTCATACATTAAACGAATAATTTGTCACTAAGCACTATTGTCATATACATGTCTTCTATTACATACAAGTGATTTATCTTTTATTACAGCTAGAATATGACTTCAATAGTAACAGTCTATCTGTAACTGTGATTCAAGCTGAAGAATTGCCAGCTTTGGACATGGGAGGTACTTCTGACCCTTACGTTAAAGTATATTTGCTACCTGATAAGAAGAAAAAGTTCGAGACGAAGGTTCATAGGAAAACTCTTAATCCGGTATTCAACGAAACATTTGTCTTCAAGGTAAGTATTAACATTATCTCGTCAATGGTTGATATGTAACACAAAACCGATACTGGTTATAAATAATATAACTACGACGTTGCAAAATTTCCTCCCACACAGAACGTGCCGTACGCCGATGCGATGAATAAAACACTTGTGTTCGCTATATTTGACTTTGATAGATTTTCAAAGCATGACCAAATTGGTGAAGTGAAGGTGCCGTTATGCCAGGTGGATTTAGCACAGACCATTGAAGAGTGGCGAGAGTTGCAAAGCGTCGAGGGCGAAGGAGGGCAGGTACGATCATGAACATATTCTTCAGGATTATAAGCGGTCATCCTAAAACCAAATACTTATTGTACAAATGTAAAATAGTTATTCATAATAATAAATACGATTTGTACATGTGTCGGTTCGATATTAGCACAGAAGCTAACGACCACACTTGCTTTCTTTTAAAAATAAGAATACTTTAGCGTATAACAAGCTAAAACACTAATCTTAAACATGATGACTTTACTCTCAGTATAAAAATATATCCAACTTCGTGGTAATAAATTGGCTATGATATAATAACATACACTTTTAATACATACCACATAATCAAGTTAATAACGCCATATTCTGTCAAGATAGTGTTTCTATCTTACTTAGACACAATATAATGTTGCAAAAGATGACGATTGGTTTAGTAAACACATGAAAGTAACACCCAGGTCACATCAATAGTAATTCTTATACATATAATGAAATAAGTTCGGAAGTTTCAAATTTGCACATCATAGACCTGAACAGTACAACATCAGTAATATACATACTGGGAAGATTATTCTCTCTTTTTTTACTTAGCTTAGGCTATCCTGTCAAAACACATTACAGTTGAAACACGAACGAGTTACGTGTTATTTGGATTTATAATATTGTTTTGTGTTTTAGCAGGTCAAGCATTGTTTTAACAATCATTCTTTCAATGAATATGGTAAAGTTATATTAAAAACAGTTATTGTCTATTTATATAGATAATTTTCTATTTTCAAAACTTTCAATATTCGTTGAAAGCGTGGCAAATTTTTACAATTTTACTGCACTTTTTATTAGAGGATCCTTGACGTTTTCAAAATCATGTACATTACTTATAAGACAGCAGAATACGTGAAGTTCTCCAAAGGTACGGTCATACTTCTTAACGTGTCAAGGCACCTCAAAATGGATTGATTAGTCATTTATTTTTCTAAAAATATTAATTTCAACAGCAAAATGTATTTACTTGGTTTTTCTCTTTTCTCCATATTTTCTCTGCTCTGCTTGGCTGTGTTTGATTGTGTCCTGAACAATCTTGCATGCCGCTTCAAAAACGAAATGATCATTCACGTAAGTATTATTTTGAGACACATGAAGATCTAATACATGTTACAGCTAACAAAAGTATCATGTTTGATAGAGTAAAAATTTTGTAATTAACCTTTGTTTACAGAAAGAATTATTGAAATTTTTTCATATAATGTATGACCAGCATGTAACTATATTATTTTTCAGGGTGCTAGGACTATTATCCAATATAAATATAATAATAACTTAAGACTCACTGGTGGTAACGTTCACATTTTTAAACCCATCACCCATGGCACTGTATGTTGTTTTATTTCAATCTCCATTTATATCCATCCAACACTTTGATTTGATTTATATGGCGGCTGGGGAATGTTGCATGACCTTCATTTGTTTGTGCATGTAATACAATTCCTTAATTTGTCATGTTTCCTTAATTATAATTATGTAATTACAAAAATGACAAATTAGGGACATATATTAACAGTTATACTATGTGTACAGTCAATTACACAGTTTAAAACATTGTTGCCTTCGTATTTTCGTATTATTATTAAATGAATTGGTATTAAACCTTATATAAATTAATATGTATAAAAAATCGAATTATAACACAAAATGTCCGTTTTTTATGTTAATCGGCTAACCATACAAAAAGTAGTACAATCAAATCTTTACCTACTGAAACCGATATGTTTTATATACTAAATATTTTAGAGTGGCTCAAGTCTAGAGTCGTACAATATTTACAAACACCTATAGGAAATATTTCAAACACATCTTTTAAAAATATAAAAATATTACACATACTAACTAACTAATTATATCGGTTCAGCGATCCAAAAATGATCTTGGCCTCCAAAACGAGAACACACCACTTATCCTGCAATCTTTTGCCAATAGTTGGCTTCAGGCTTACGCACATCATACTTCAGAGTGTCACACTAACGACACTGAAAGGCAGCCAGAATTACACATACTAACTAATTATATAGGCTCAGCGATCCAAAAATAATCTTGGTCTCCGAAACGAGAACACACCACTTATCCTAATCCTGCAATCTCTTGCCAATAGTTGGCTTCAGGCTTACGCACATCTTACTTCAGAGTGTCACACTAACGATACTGAAAGACAGCCAGTTGACCATCCTAAGTATACTCATTTGACCGATCGATCTTCCCCCATTCTTTGTAGCTCCTCGAACCAGTGAAGATTTTGAGATTTTATTTCCCCAACGACGTTCATTTTGACCACAAACTCCTCAATCTCGGTATTTCTTCGGATGTTGCATTTGCCGTCCTCACTCTTGATATGTCCTAGGATCAGTCTCTCTTCCAATACCAGAAATTCTTTATCTTCTTTTTGTGTGAGTGTCTAGGTCTTAGGGAGGTACGTATTACGGATTAGTTTTATGAACACTTAAAATCGTGTTTTGGCTGAAAAGCATGGCACTAAGTTTATAGTGCATCCCGCACATCACAGGATGTTTGTATGCATATATTGATCTCCTCTTTGTGGTGAATTCTTTATCTTCTTTTTGTGTGAGCGTCTAGGTCTTACGGAGGTATGTAAGTATTAGTTTTATGAACACTTAAAATCGTGTTTTGGCTGAAAAGCGTGGCACTAAGTTTTTAGTGCACCCCGCACATCACAGGATGTTTGTATGCATATATTGATCTCCTCTTTGTGGTGGGTGCTGGTGACAGTGCATCCGAGGTATTTAAATTTAGCAATTCCTTTCTAGATATTACCCACAATATGAAAACTGTTACGCTTCTTCTTGTATAAATATTCGATTTTTCCGGACGTTTATCGTCAATGCCGTCTGCTGCACGTCATTAGCCGCTAGCACCGTCTCTTCGCGGCTTTCTCTTAATACAGCCAAGTCTACTAACGTATCCATTTTAGCCAGTCTCAAAGCGAGGTCTTATAATAAATCTTTTCTCACTTCATGTTCAAGAGCAAAGTAAAGGAGCATATTGACAAGACTTCTTCACTTAGGACGGTCATTCACCGTAAATTTCTCTATTTTGACCTGAACCAGATACAATATATTCAATTAAAAAACAAAATTTCTAAAACACACAAAACTAGCTTACTGAGTGTATTTACTTGCTTATAATTATCGTAGCTATATTTCACAAGGAGACGCGCGTTCAACGTTATTTTTATGTTATGTGAATGAAATTAAGTAAAAAAAACGTTTAATATATACATCAGCAATATAAATCATTGGATAATTAGTAGTGATAATGATGGCTCTTTTTAGTTTTGTCACTGATAATATAACAAGTTCAATTTTTACCTTTACTCCGCTTATCAAAATATACTTCGTAATTAAGTAAATCCTTTATTACACGTTATATAAATGTATATGTTTCACCTATTAAAGAAGTATCTCAATGTGTAGTGATCAAACCTTCCACTGATAAAATAGTAAGTACATTTATGGTTTTTAAGGTATAACATAATTTTAATACAACTGCATACGTATTTAGTATAATTTTTCATTGTACATTCATTTAAATATATATCCAATATCAAGTTAAAAGTAAAAAATATAACAATGCATTTTTTTAATTATAATTATTATTGAGTTGATGCACGGAAACATCATATAATAATTAAACAAGATGGCAACGTTATAATTGGTAATGTTAACGTTAAATATGTTGTATATGAGCGTTGTAGCAACTATTTTAATAATATTACTAGGGTCGTTCTTTGATCGAAATTCGAACATAATTCATTATTATATTAGGTTTAATATTATTGAGGTATTTTGCCAAAGTGTACAAATATTGTAAAGATCGTGACCGTGACGATAGAGACTTATATACACAGGCTTCGACTCGTCGATGATAAAAAAATTAAACTGTTTCCCTTTATTTTTTAATTAATAGAACTAAAGCTTGTTAATAACCACTACACAAAAACCAGTTGACAAACATACGAGAAAAAGACACTGGTTTTATCTTTGCCTATTTAGGTATAGATAATTTTAAAAAAAAACAGGGTATATCGTGAAAACATACGATAAAATGAAACTTTTGTATTAGAGTAAAAAAATACAACAAAAAGTCAACGTCACGCTGTAATGCCAGACGGTAACCCATCCGATTATTGACCTTGCCCAACTTTGTTTACCTTTAGTGATCGGACGAGAATCGGTTTTTTCAACACTCTACCGGGCAGTGTTTACCTCCACCACTTTCCGTTTCACAAAAAAATTGCGGATCAGAATTTTAAAGTCCTCCCATACGAAATTTGCCCCAAAAATTACTTGCAATGCATATAATATAATTTAGCTTCCAGTATGTTAGATAACAAAGGTAGACCTAATATATGATCGTCATGTAAAAAAAAAATTGTGTTCTGTTATAATACGCCACTGCATGGCCCTGCAGCGAATCCAATTTTATGTCGTCTGAACATTTTTAATAAGTAAAATACACAAAATAATTGTATCAATGGATTTTGTTATATAAATCTTTGAGATTGATAAACTTCAACACAGTTTGAAAGGTCATTACTATACAAATTTGAACATACAGGTGTATTCGCATCGAGAGGGTTTTTATCCATTTGACACAATTGACTATTAGAATTGTCACTATACTGCGACTACTTCCATACCGTTCAACCGATGCCATAAAAACCATTCTGTGTATTTGAACATGGAGAGTATTTCAAAATGTTTGTTTTGCTATAACTCGACTATTTGTTGCAACAAATAATAATAGCAGAAAATAATGACAAACGCATGTGAGCCGTCTGGTTTTATAGTTTCTTCAAATGTTAATCTATTTCAATTAAATTATAAATGCACATCACTCAGATAGTACTGAATAGGTTTCGATTATTTTTTGTTAATTTTACTTCTTTCGCACTTGATTCTTGTACTCGTCTAAAGAAAAAAAAATATTGCAGGTGTCTAGGAATAGGTAATAGAATACATTTCAATAAGAATATCTGTTTGTATGAACACGCATCACTGCTCTAAAGTACTACGTTCAAGAAAATGATCTTTGTTTTCAATCCGATATACACGTATTCATTTGTGAATCATGCAATTTCGATTGTATTATTATATTATATTATAAGCTATTCATACAGCTTAGAATAGTTAGCTAGGACAGACGCGTCTTTTTCCAGGTAACAGCCCAAGCCGAGGTGTGCGTGCACTCCATTCTATCAAAAGTTCTTGTTCTTTTAATGACATCCCGGCATTAGTACGAGAGAAAAGCAGACAAGTAAATGGATTTTTTTTTTTCGAACTGACTACGCTATTGACCAAGCAAGGTCTTAACAGCTTCACCGGACCACTATCACTAGTAAATGGACTTAGTACATTCAGATGACTTTATTGAATATCATTGATTTATGAATAATCACTGATTTTTACATAAGGTTCCAGCTAGTTAGGCAATAAGAAAGGAATTTTGGAAATTCAACCACTATAGTGATGCATGTAGGGATGAAAGTTTGTATGAAATTACATATTTTTTCCGTGAATCAGTCCGCTAGTTTAATATAAAGTAATTAATTAACATCATGTTTTTAAGTACGCAGTGCTTCAGCGCTATGTGATTCCTTGGCGTAGAGAAAGTAGGACAAGTGGTGCGATACTTGTTTTTTCATCTGTACATTAAATATATTGTTGAGCCAATAAACAATGTAATCGAAATCGCGAGTAAAAGCCAATACATTACCGTTTGTTGAGACATTTTAGGCTATAGACAAATTCTACTATAACATTGTGAATCATTTACTATTTCATCAGTGGAGAGTTTAGAAATATTGAATGTAGTTTTATATGTTATGTGTAATGTATGTGTATTTTTAGAATAATTGCGATCTGTTTCTAAAATGGTTAGTCGTTTTTGCAGATTAGGTCTTCGATATTAGTAAATAGGCTTCAATCAACATAGGGTCGTAACACGTGACATAAAGAGAGGTAAGAGGATCTATTCCATCACATCAGGTATAAACTATCTAAGTTTAGTGATCTGAGCTGGGTGTCACATAAATGGATTGGCTTCATTTCGGCGACAGATCGTAATACATTACACTACTTTTCGTTTAACCAAATAAAATTATTATATATATTTTAAGCCGATTAAAATCGCTTTATAACAACTTTTTATTCTAAATCTTGTCTTTTTGTTGTTTATTTAGATGTGACTGTGTTAAATATATATATTTTTTATATATTTCTAGACGAAATAACATTTATGTGCTAAAACGTTATATGTAACGCAATGACAGTGTTCGTCAAATGTGACGTATGTATAAATGTTAAATTATGTTTGCAATTAATACACCTTTTCAACTATATACAAGTGATGTGTCTGTCCGAAGCACGTGAAATTAATAATACAGTCTTTCAGTTAAATTTTATATCAGTAAATAAAATAAGACGTTCCTTAGTGTTTCAGGCTTAATTTAGAGGTTATAAATACTTCATAAGTTCTCACCGTAGTGATTACTAGCAAATTTCAAGATTTAGAGAGCTAAGTAATGAAATTTTATAATAAACTCAAATAACATAAACTGAAAGGCTGTAACGATAAACCAGAAACCATAATATACTGCTTTTAGGTTACACGGAGCTATGTTTATTTTTAGTTTATTTGTTTCGTGTAATGAGATTTAACGTACCCTGACCCTCCCTATGCCGCGTTATCTATGACCCACATTATTTATATGATTTAATAAATCTTTCAAATCCATTCTATGAACGCTATTATCTAGTCCTTTTACACAACTTATCCTCTTTTATCTTTCACACTCACAATAAAATAAACTGTTTGAATTCACTTGTTTAATAATGATTGAAATAAAAGGAAAACAAAAAGATTTGCACTCATTCGAAGAATCTTAGTAATCGATTACATGATAAATAAAATATTTTGTATTTTTATGTTTATTAGGAACAAAGTAAAGAATATTCAAATTGTACAACATAAAAATCAAAATGTGATTTGGGAACGTATATTTACAGGATAATAAGCTGGGAGACATATGTTTCTCATTGCGCTACGTACCGACCGCCGGCAAACTTACTGTTGTTATTTTGGAAGCGAAGAACCTGAAGAAGATGGACGTCGGTGGTCTTTCCGGTAGGTAGCATTTTAATGCACATATTAGACACTTTCGTATTCATTATATCGACGGTGGGACAGCTAATTACGGGTTTTACACCGTCGATATAAAATTATACACATTTAATCTAAACTTCTAACTTCACAGGTTTCTCTATTAACGTATTATTCATCTTCTAAACAATATTATGGTCTGTATGGTGTAATAGATAGCACTAATATATATAATAAAGCCTTTAGCGCATGTGCAAATCTTTTTATACATACATATACCAACCGCCACGCCTTGCCTATCCAGTATCAACAGTACCATCAAGTTTAACATTTTTAGATTCTAGTTTAGTTTTAATTTACATTAATATTTCAATATAAATAGGTATGCATAATTGAAAGTAATATTCATTATATCTCATATGAATGGTTTCTAATAGTTTTATGATCTGGTACGCAATCTCTGCCTTTTCATTCACATCAGTTTATCAATCAGCACCAATACTAGACTTCGCATACTTACGGTGCTCCTAGTAATCGTTTAGCCTATATTACTGCGTAAATTAACACAAATTTTATGTGATATGTATCTAATACCTTATCCTTGTGTGTAATTTCAATACTCAGAGGTATCTTAACATAGATAACAGGCACATACAACAGCAAAGTACCTATAATAGAGTGTTTAATATGCGTATAACGGAACACCCATTAATTACGTAAGTTATTTTTTAATCTGGATATTCCCCCTCACACGTTGTGAGAATCGGTAGGATGAAGTGGGACTCCTCTCTAGCGCACATTATTTATCTTTGTGTATGTATTCTGTTTTAATACTTAATGAATAGTGTTAATACTTGTATTTTCTATGGAAATTCATATATCCCGTAGATGAATATTTAACGCCAAATGTTATTTGTTTGTATATTAATTGTTAATGATTAAATTAAAAAAAAATCACATGAAATCTATTAAATGTAGAGAAAATTCTGTGATAATTTTGCCGAAGCTTATCCTAGATTTGGTGCTCACGTAATTTTTGGACACCTGTAAGCCCTTTCTATAATCAAATTACTTATTATAATTTCATTTGCTAAAATAAAAATACTTATCTATACTAATATTATAAAGAGGTAAAGTTTGTGAGTTTATGACGTTGTATGGGGTAATCACAGGAGCTACGGATCCGAATTGAAAAATTATTTCAGTGTTATATAGCTCATTTATCGAGGAAGGTTATAGGCTATATATCATCACACTAAGGCCAACAGGAGTGGAGCACTAATGAAGAATGTTTCAAAATCGGGTATTTTTTCCTCTCGAGAGCTTCCGCTGCGTGTCAGCGTTAGCCCATAGTAACTATTCCACGCGAACGAAGTCGCGGGCAAAGGCTAGTATAACAATAAAGATATAAAAATGTCCTTACAGAAACAGGTTAAAATGAACTTCTACGTGTAAGCTAAAATGTAATCATACTTACACATCTATTGACTTTATGTACGTACAAAATAAATATAATTAAATAATGCTTCTTTTTTCATATCCGTCTACTACATCGCCACCTGGTAACAGATCCGTACGTAAAGATAGCACTCATGCAAAACGGCAAACGTCTCAAGAAGAAGAAAACGAGCATCAAGAAATGCACACTGAATCCCTATTACAACGAGTCATTTACTTTTGAAGTACCATTCGAACAAATACAGGTGCGAGCCGAGATTTATGTAAAATCGATGTCGTACAGTAGCGCACAGTTCTGTCAAACGTAACAATAAAGAACACAGTTCAAGATTATTTCGTATTATTAAATCATCTGCTGTCACTATAAAGTCTTAACTTGTGTTCTTTGTTTAAAATTGTATCTACTGTGTGCAGTGTGCAATGTGCAATTTGGTGTTGTGCTAACTGTTGAGCTGTTGTGCGCATAATGTTAAATTAATTATACACCACTTGCATCCATACCCTCCTACTCCTTTATATGTTTTATCTTGATACTTATTTATATATAAATATTATTGTATATATTATTTATTTTGTTGTGTTTTTACTAATCAGTAATGCCACTAACTTCTCATGATGTACATACAACTTTTTATTTATCAAACTTAGTTGAACCACTTACCATTTAACTTTTTCAAAATTCAACTTTAATCTTGATAGTATCCATAAATTACTGCAAAATGTAATAAATATATTTCACCGTCTTTTCTATACATTTTCCACGCCTTTTAATCCTACCTTATTTCAAATAAAAGTTATTTAATTTGGGTATTCATAGAAAAGGATGTTGATCTTTAAATGCGACTTGGTGTCGCAAGTAAAGATTCTCATGTTTATTTGAACTCCTAAAATAAAAACTTTTCGTATAACATTTCCTTCATACCTTTCAAATAGAGTGGTGTTTTTAAAATCTCCCCTCGTGACTGCATTGCAATTTGGTGACTTCAAATTGTAATTACTTATGGTTTAAGGAATCCAGTCCCTCGTTCTTCTTCTTCAACTCTTGTTCACACTATTAACTCTTTCTTATCCATTCTTTTCATCTAATATCTTCTCTACGTTATCTTAATTTTCATAATATGAGGTATGTATTCAATTACTTACATCTTTTTTTAATTTTACTATCCATATTTTAATGTGTGTCAATGTGCATGGCCTTAATGTTCACGTAGCAAATGTTGTTTATATATTAGTTATATATTCGTATTCGTAAGAATAACAAAACTTATTCATAAATATTTTTCTAAACTGGATTTACTTAACTAAAAAAACGGCGTGTAATAGCCACTATGCGTGATTGGATTTAACTCCTTAAGAGCGATTGTCGTGTACTATATGATAATCTGCAACTGACAAAGTGGTTAAACCGAGGGCGTAGCTACCGCTGTATTACCCGTATCAATGATATGAGACTCCGAGCTCCAGGAGCTCCAACATGTGTAAATGAATATTCGTAAAATGTTATGAAATCCCTCAAATTCTTATTAAATTAATATAATAAAACGAGATTACTCTAGCGCGGTTATCAAAAGAAAAAAACAGGGTGTGTCGTAAAGATACACAATAGTAGTGATTTTTTGTATTCTTGTAAAAAATACGATAAAAGCCAACATCACGCGGTTTTTCCAAGCGGTCACCCATACGAGTACAGACCGCATCCGATGTTGTTAGACTTCGAACATGGGACAAGAACCAATATTTTTAACACACTACGCGACACAGTATTTAGCCCATTCACTTTGACACAGTATTTAGCCCATTCACTTTTTGTCACACAAAAAGATTGCGGATCATAATTTCAAAGCCGTCCCATAAGAAATATCACTTCAACAATTAACAGAAAAAGGAGCTTGTTTTAGAGAGAAAACACCTACTACAACTTTGTCTACCGTGCAATAGATTTCATATAGATTTTGATACTAGGCCTCTTCACGGTTAGCTACGCCACTGGATTACAGAAACGTATCACTTTTAACACTGTATGTACTTTTATCGCTATTTCTTTATTTTCTTTTGATCAAATATATCACATAAAAATATATTACTTTATATAAATTATTAAGTATATGTATATACTCGCATTTAGTAGAAGACAATATATTGCGCGAAGGGGCAACATAACGAGTTCAGTTTTTGTACAACACTCGATATCACTCCCCGTCTAATTTGTACTTTGTGTAATCTAAGTTTCCAATGAAAGTTTTTGTTATTTTATTAGATTATAACTATAAAATACTTAAATATACCTACTATATTATATCTTTAATATTTATGATATAATTTTAGTGTTTACAAATTAATATTTAATAAATAGGACAGGTCACATAGGTAGTCCAGTAACGTAAAAACAAATGAAGAACTTAATAACAATATAATAACAAGAATTAGTATTAAACTGATATGGGAAGGAATAGTATTATACTGATTTTGTTAGTTTGGTGAAATTCTATGTTAACAGCTTCACCGGACTACTAAGGCGAGCGCTTAAGGCACTCAGCCTATTTTATTTTGACAACTAGCTCAAGGGTGCACGGCACACCTCGGCTTTGGCTGTTGCCTGATACATGCAATTCGCGACCTATCTGAGCTAACCTAAGCTAAACTAACTATTCATACATATATGAGTTGTTGAAACATATATGTGTACCAAGCATACATACCTCAACAACTCCTATATATATTTCGTATCGGATAATTGGGAAGGAATAGTATTATACTGATTTTGTTAGTTTGGTGACACTCTATGATCAATAGCTGTAACACATACGATAAAAAATATTACATTCTTTGTCGCACACCTTTTTTTACTTTATATTTTACCATTGGACTACAATACCACATGATGTTAAGTGACGACGTGACCGAAGATAGTGACACATTAAGCTTAGAAGAAGACTGACTCAAGTATGGCTGCCAAAATAAAGTGCTTTACGATAGATTTTCAAGTAAAGGGAGCAACGTCTAGTTTGTGTGCATAAGACAATGCCTTAGCATCACGTTATGAATTCATCAAAATGTTATCTATATTGTTCGACGCACTATTCAAATTATTTACCACTGAGCCATCATCGCTTCTATAATTTTGTTTTAAATAATTTAGAAATTCCCAAAATATATTTGGTATACTTAGATTGATATAGCGAAGCATTTTTGTCACATGAAAATTAATATACCGCATTTATACGCAGGAAATGCTATAAATTTATCAAAGCCTACTATAGTGTCTGGACTGCTTTTTAAGCACCTACACATTTGACTACAATATTTTTCCACACTATTAAAATAGCACTTCCTTCATTAAATTAG
Source organism: Antheraea pernyi (assembly GCA_015888305.1). Taxonomy (NCBI): domain Eukaryota; kingdom Metazoa; phylum Arthropoda; class Insecta; order Lepidoptera; family Saturniidae; genus Antheraea; species Antheraea pernyi. Next base: position 35,233 of record MNPI01021197.1, read on the forward strand.
AAATCATTTTCATACTATTTTTCAAATATACATTCCGACCATCTACTACAATTATCTATTCTAATATATAATCCTTAAATTGTACTTCAGAAAGTTAATCTAGTAATAACGGTGGTGGACTACGATCGCATCGGTACGTCAGAGCCAATCGGAAAAGTGGTTCTTGGATACAACGCATCCGGCACGGAGCTACGTCATTGGTCTGATATGTTGGCCAGCCCGCGTCGCCCGATTGCACAGTGGCACACCCTGAAAGATCCTGACGATGGAGAGAAAAAAGATTAAATAAATGAGGGGAAATCAGGTCAGCACATAACTTATATCCATCAAGTTACATTTTAAGTATCGCCGCATCGAACGACTTGTGATCGCATCCTACAATATGTTTGAGCTTTTAGTGAAGGAAAACATCATAAAATAAAGATGGCATATTTTTTTGAAGTGAAACTTCATTAGGCGCATGTGTGTAAAATTTTTACAGATGTAACGTCACGCAGGTATGCAACGGAAGTGACGTCATTTGCAGTAAACGCAGATTAAATAAATAAAAAAACTTTTTATTCTTTTTTCTTGTTTGTATAAATATAAACAAGACTTATAAATTAGTTCGCCAAAGAAGTTTCACTTCTGACATGTGTACTTTGTAGGCACGCACTTTTTTTTGACAATCTATCTTCTAGTGGTTTATTACTGTCATTGTCGAGTAGATTTACGTTAATAGTTTCTTGCGATCGTTTAAATTAACGAACAAGACGGTGGCCGTCTTGTTACAATTTCCAAGGAGTTTTTGTGGCAAGTCAGAATTCATACTCCGTGGTTATCATTTTCCATCCACTTCACTTGTGTACAATAACCAAACTATTACGTAAAACACCAATATAACAAAGTAAAGTTCTGAGTAACATAAGATTATGAATAAAATATAAAAACCACTACATGAGATTCTAAGATCCCGCGAAAAACTCCCAGATGAAGTTGGAAAATCTTGTTGCCAGGCCTTATAAAGCTTATTGTCTTTAGGTACCTTTTTCGGTTATTCATCACTCGATTTCAAGCAAGTAATCAATATCCTAACCGTACCCAATAATAAATAGTTACGTAATGTTAATTTTTCATATTTATTTTTTAGATCGAAGTATTCACGTGGATGGTCGAAAGTGAAGAAAAATATATATTCAACCATTTATTAGACATCATTTGGTTCGAGTATTTTAATAGCGTGAATTTAGTTATCAACGGATCTATTGTTTAAACTCTCCTTAGATGTTTTATACAAAACAAGTATCTATTATTGTGATTTACATTCAAGATTTCGAACAAAAACAACCTAATCTTATTGTCCTATTTTCTTCAACCTTCTTTAGTAATGTTGCAGTTTCAATTACTTTTATTATTATAAATAATTTATAATGTAACTGAATAACATACAGTACATTTATACTTAGTGTTATACTATTTTTCTTTTACGAAATAATGCGAAAGCCTATGCAATACTCGTATTTTATAATTTTTAATCGTGCGTTGTTGATCTTTTAGCAAAACGCTCGAAGTTGTGAATCTTAAATGTATAGTAATAAATTGCTTAGGACTACATACTTTTATATTAAATTCTATTTAGCAAACCGATTCATTTAAAAAGAAAATCTTATATATAATTATCTACATATACAAAGTGACTTTCTTTTTAGGTTTCTTTAAGTTTATCTTTCATATTCATTATTTAAATGTAATCTAAATATTTTGATCTAATAATCTTATCGTAAAGATGTAAATAAGTTGAAACCTGTTAAATTTATTACATTCTATTTTACTATTATAAGTGTTATAGTGTTGATAACCTCTTATTATAATAAAACAATGTTCCTCTGAGGAAGTGGAAGTTTGCTATTCAATTTTCAATATAAAAAACGTTACTTTGAAAACACTATAAATTTCTCTTCTTGAGAAGAACATTAGGCCTATTATAATGTAGTACTTAAAGCTATTATTTAGGTTTGACATTTAAATTTTGTTATAAATCGAACAAAGATTTATTTAAGTATATAATTAAATCTAATTTATATGCAAATTCCATTTACACAAACGTCCTTCCTAAAATTGTATTTTGAATGTGAAATGGATCCGCAAACAACACGATTTCATCAAAATGAAGGAATCAATAATAAAAAACAATGAATATTATTAATTACTACGCAATTATTCTTAACAATACCTTTTCTTTTTTTTAAATCATAGGAGGCAAACGGACAGGTGGGTCACCTGATGTAAAGTGATTACCACCGTCCATAGACACTTGCAACACCAGGGGAGTCGCAAATGCGTTGTCAATCTGTCTCTGGGGGAGATGGGGAGTATGGGAAGGGGGAAGGGGATTGCAGGTGGGACCTCCGGTGCTCTCACTGACCGAACGAAACGCAACAATGCAAGCACTGTTACTTCACGTCGGTTTTCTGTGGGTCGGGTGGTAGTACCCCGGGCGAGCCGACCCATTCATGCTGAAACCATTAAATAGCTTCAACATAGCTCTACCACTAATATTATTATTGTCATTTTTTCACTGAAATTATTTTACCTAATGTTTTATTTGAATGTATCAATATTTTATTTATTAAAGACCTTCAACGTTAAGATATATAAATAATTATAATTAAATAATAATTATACGCAGCACTACCTATATAAACATACATAACGATTTAGATAAAGCTTAACTGTTGTTGATCTCAAAAGTACGTGTTATTGTATATAATGTAATCACGTGTTAAAGTTAACGATCACGTAATAATTATGTATTAACTTATATATCTAAAGACAGCGAAGATCTCGCTTCAAGTAAAACTAGAAGTGCACCAACACGAAATGTAGCGTTAGACTTACGGTTCCAGTACCTAAAGTATTTATCGATTATTATTATTATTATTATTATTATCATAACTTAATTGTATTTATAACACACTACAACAGATTAATCGCAGATATCTGTATAAATGCATTACAAGACTGCGGTTGACTGCTTCAATTATTGTACCTACTTGTAACATAAATTCACTAATTTATTATTTCGTGTGGGTTCAGTTATGGAACGGAGAGAAGGAAATAAGTTTAACAGCCCTTCAGAAGGCCCACCATCGTAGAGATGGCTGAACACGTTCAGAGACGCAATGTCTTCGTGACATTATCTTATTTATGAGACTAAAACAGCTCTTTTTTTTTTCGAGAAGGCTTCTTTTTAATAACAACTGTTTTATCAGTTTTAATAATGCACAGCTGATATGAATTAATGTCTGACCGATATCTAACCGGCGAGTTGCTGCAGGGAAGTGAAAAGACATTCCAAAACAAAATATATAAGCATTTAAATTAATATAAACATTTAAATCTGCTGTGAATTTGTTGTTTAACTGCATCATTACCTTTTAAAGTCTCATTTATCCAATAATAGAATTGGGTCTTGATAGAATTGACAATATAGCAAACAAAAGCGCTAAACATACATATTGTAATAAGTATTTGGATGGCTAGAATATCAAAGATTCATGTCACCATATAATAATTTCTGTATTCATTTATAAGTATATGCGGTGATAGTAATATTTTAAAGGATGTCCTCTATAGCTCTTTTTCCCTTTTCTACGGGACTACAAGAGAGTATAGAGAATATGAAAGAAAAATATCCATAGGTGTTTACATAAAACACCTGCACGTCTTGAATAATAATTTATAGTAATAATTGTTTATGGGATATCCAAATTTCTCAAAAATCATTTTCATACCTGTAATCTAAAGAAAACTCAGTTTCCCCGAATACAGTGTATGCGGCTATAGACTAGTAATATTCATAAAATATGTCGTCTATAGCTCTTTTTTTCTTTTCTACAGTACTACAAAAGAGTTTAGAGAATAAGAAAGAATAATATCCGTGTTTATAAACATCTACATATGTCTCGAGTAATAATTGTTTATAGGACATCCGAATTTTTCAAAAATCCTTTTCATACCTCTAATCTAAAGAAAACTCAGTTTCCCCGAATACGGTAACCATTGGATAAACCTTAAAAATGAAACTAATTGGGGGTCCGTACAAACAGATGCATAAATCACTTTCTCATGGTGACAATATAAAATTTAATGTATTCATAAATGTGAGGATTACATATGTTTAAAATTAATACAAGATAAGTACAGAAATAACTGAAAGATTTAAGAATTATTAACACATGTATTGTTTATCACGAAATAATACATAATTTATCTAAATCGATAAACCTCTTAAAGAAAACTAATTGGGGCTCCATACAAATAGATAATTATTATGGTCGCTAACCAACTTTAACCACTAACTTTAACCAATAAAGTGTTAGTTGTTTAATTCGTTAAAAGTATGCCATTTGTATTTTTGTCTGACTGGAATTTCATTTAAACCTAAAAGCGGGTATATTTTTAAACCTCAATTATTTTAAACCTTTGAGGATAGATAAATCTCTGAATCTTTTATTTGTATTCTGTAGACTGTTTTATTGCAAAAATCACTTTCTCATGGTGACAATATGAAATTTAATGTATTCATAAATGTGAGGTTTACATACGTTTAAAATTAATACAAAATAAGTACAGAAATATCTGACAGATATAAGAATTATTAACACATGTATTGTGTATCACGAAATAATACATAATTTATCTAAATTAGAGAAAGTATTGTTGTGCCTCTTTTAAAAAGTACATGATGTTTGTATTGACCCATGACATTTATGATTAAAAACTCGAAATAATGTTTAGCTCATGTAAATTAATATGTTACACAGTCCAACATGATGAGGCCATGAAAAAAGAAAGTTAGAAGAACTATTGTTAGGTTATTAGTGTACCGTTCGTCGGATGGCCTATCCTGATATATAATTTAACACATTTCAACTATATCTATACGTTCAAGAAAGATATATCTTTAAAATAATTAATAAGTATATGATTCTGAAAAGTACCTATTTATAATTAATGAAAAGTGTATCTGTATAAATAAGGCAAAAATTGTTATCATTGGCAAAAAAAGTTTGCCCATATTGGACCATAAGTCAACAAAAATTTAATGCTTATATAATCATATATAAATATATAGGCCTCTGTAGTAGGAATGGTTATGTAGATGTTTGAATGCTAAGAGAAATACAATACCAGTAGGTAGGCATAGTTAAACTACCTCCTGTATCGATATTACATCAAAAAAATAAATTAACCTTTATGTGAACATTGTAAATTGTAAACTTGTTCAAATTAGTATATTATTATAATTGCTGTTCATCTGAACATAGTATTAAAGAAAATGTAACCAAATTTTAAGCTATAGCCAGTGTTTAAATCGCAGGGTTATTAGGCATCATTATTTCTCGTATTTTGCACAGGCTGATTAATAGCAGCATAATTTTACTGTTACAAATTAATGTTAAATGTATATATAAGCCTATATGCTGAAATTGGTTGATAAAATTGTCATATCACTCATCATTTGAATAAAAATCATGGATTAACATTATCTTATATAGAAAATTTATTAATATTCCGTTTAGAAATACCTAGTTGTTTTATTTTAATAACATTGTAATTCTAAGAGTTTATAATAATGGATTATGTAAACTAAAAAATGTCTATAATACATAATAACATAGACTGAGTTTTATTTCATTTTAAACAAACCCATTTGATTTTACATTAATGGATCTGATAAATATTTCAATTTGTTTGTTTATGGTATAATGAAAGAATTAACATTTGGTTTACTATATCTTTATTATAGTAAATTTGATTAATCTCTCTATCTGATTACATTTATACATTTATTTACAACACAATAATATCACTGGTCCAAATTTATACAATACTTTATTGTCTATCTCACAAGTCAATGAATTTTAACAGTTTAAATTACATTTTTTGCTTGAAAATGATGTATTTTGAGTGAACATTATGTTATAGGAACAAGACATCCTTTGTTCCTATGAAAAAGTTGAATATAATCTATAAAAATAATTGTAATTGTCATAGATACCATACAAACAAAAATAAATGTGTAATTAATTTAGTAGTACACATTATATTGTATCAGTCAATATATTCTATATTGAATACACAACAAAGTACTATCCTTAAGATAAATATAACCTTCCTAATCTGTATTAGTAATCAGATAAGTTGTGAAGTAGATAACACTACACTGGAAGGACTTTATCTTACAATAAAAATGAATCTTTAATAAAATCTAGCACAGTCTTAACTACATTTTAAATTAATAAGTATTCAAACATTTTCCAAATTTTGATTAAGTAACTATTCCATTTGTATGATAACAATACTTATGTGGAAGAACTACATAATATTAATTATCGTCATAGTATCTTTTCTTCATCGCCCTATATTTCTTCAATTTGTACAGTGCTTCGATTTCTTTAATCACAAACTCACCATGTTTTATCATTATTTTAATTTTTTTCGGATCGGCCTCCTCGCTGTTTTTGTTAAAAACTTTGTGTAATCTTTTCCTAAAAAGATCATAACCTTGAGGCCAATCACGACCCAAGTATAGAAGCTGAAACAAAAATTGAAATGAAAATGAATTATTGTACTCAAAAAACAGTCGATAAAGAAAATTTAAAACTTCACAAACTGTACATACCGTTTTATATAGATTTAATACGGCTCTTTTATGAGGCTGCGACATGATATAAATAATAATAATCCAAATTGATGTAGGTATAAAACAAAGGTCATAGTCCACAAATCGTCAAAATTTGAAGAGCATCCAAATAAAATACTGTTGTCACCTTTGTCACAACTGTCCCATAGCCAAAGGTAATTTTATCTCAATTACAAAATATTACATAAAAATATAAACAAAAAGAAGTAAGACAAAAAAATCAACAAAAACTTATAAACACTAATATTTTACTGCAAGTGCAGCACCAGTAGGGATGTTCGTAACTTATTTTTATTACTTGATCTGAAACAACTTACAAACTAAAATGAATATCGATGTTTCGACTAGTTTCCTATAAACACCAAATCGATACAACCTTCAAGGAATAACGTTTATTATACAAAAATCTGAAAATACCAACAACTTTTGAAATATTAACTTACCTTTTCACATTTTAAATGTTATGGAGTAATTCGTAATTTTTTGTGATTTTTATGTATTGTGATATTAATATATGTTGTATTATTTATGATTTATAGTCTTATTTTTCTGTAATTTTATATTTGCTTTGAATAAATAAAGACACAAACTTTATTTCATTTCAATATGAACATCTTCATCAAAAATATTATTATAGATATAACAATTTTAATTATAATTTATTATACATTTCTTATCGAATCAATCGATATTGATGTCAGTGTTAATGTCTTTTTAATATTGGCCATCCCTAGATACGTGACAACAAATACAGTGTTGCCAAAGTGGAGTGCGAGTTACACAAAAAAACACAAAGACTATTTTAAAGAGCGTGAAATTCCCCACAAGTTCCATCAAACCGATTTTCAATATTGTAAAAACCGGGTAAGCTAGAAAGTATAGAATGTTAGAAATTTGAAAAAAAAAAGTTTTTTTTACATGCATTTTGAATGGTAAAACTTTAAATTTAAATTGTAAGTACTTAAAATTAATATTAAGAGCTCAAACTTGGTGACAATTTTTTTTTCTATATGTAGATTAATATTTTGCATGAGCAACGAAAAAAAAATGTTTGCGGAAATGAACTACCCTAATGTGTACTGTGAAAAACTGAACACAATGATGAAGCTGGCATATCTCCAACCAGCATTGGTCAATCGCTCGTCTCCACTGCTCGTGCACGACAAAGCACGACCTCATACTGCATAGCAGACGGTCTCCAAGTTACAAGAACTGGGGTTAGAAGTTCTCAGTTATCCGCCCTACTCACCAGACCTTGTGCCTATAGGCTACTACTTTTTCCAGAATTTGGATAACTCCTTGGCGGAAAGAAAATTCAATACCCGACAGGCAGTACAAAATGCCTTTGAAGAATTTGTTGCCTCCCGTCCAGCTGATTTCTTTAAGAAGGACATCAATAAACCGCCACTACGTTGGCATAGATGCATCGATTGCATGGGTGATTACTTCGATAAAAAATACATGAAAAAAAATCGTTTAAATTTTTTCATACACATCGGCAATTTCATAGGTAAAGACCTAATATTAACATCCAAGTGTTACACATGTAGATAAAGAATTAACTGCGTCATAAAATATTTCAAATATTAAAGACAAATGGAAAAAAAAATCTTTTATTTCACTTTAATGGATTTTATGATATCCTAAGTAAAATAAATAAATCAATACACAAAACAGAAAAAATATCACGTAGTGCTAGTAATGCTATACACGCGCTTAATATTATTATCTACTGTAATTGCATGTACTATTTATTCTAATAAATAGTTGAATTTATGTATTTACACAACGGAAACACTGAATACAAGAGCGGAAATTTCAAAATAAACCACTTCGAGCGGTTACTAAGCAACGGTTGCTTTATAAAATTCAATAATGGTTCTAAATGAGCATCACTCTTATTCGCTTACTAATCTTAATTAAAAATGGCCGATGAAGAACCTATAGCCCCTGGAGAAGGTAAGTGATTTTTATATGTTTTTACATTTAGTTTAAAAAATTCTGAAATATTGTTTGTTGTACCTAATGAAATTACATAGGTATATAGTACATATATTAAGTTACATATGAAATTAGCGTTTTATGAGGAACAATTAAAACTAATAAAAAGTATATTTAATCAAGCGAATTATGTAACTTTATCATCTATGCTCTTTCGCCATTTTATACATACATAGTCCATTGATACCACTGTTGAAAAAATTGTGGGAGCGAGAATCAATAAAATCTTTGAAGACGGTTTCTTCCTCGCGTTATCTCTTTTCGCTATATGAAATTAGCGTTTTATGAGGTACAATTAAAACTAAAAAAAAAAAGTATATTTAATCAAGCGAATTATGTAACTTTATTATCTATGCTGTTTCACCATTTTATACATACATAGTCCACTGATACCACTGTTGAAAAAATTGTGGTAGCGAGAATCAATAAAACCTTTGAAGACGGTTTCTTCCTCGTGCCGCTGCCACGGCCGACTCGCGTTATCTCTTTTCGCAAGTCTAACCTAACCTAACCGAGATGAAAGAGCAAGTAGTCGAAAAAAAGAAAACTAACCTAACCAATTTATTTTTCTCAATTTTCCCGTCTTGATTCTGGCTAGATTAGGTTAGACTTGCGAAACAAAGGCAATTGCACTGCGTTGCCGTTAATACGTAAGTACGATTTTGTATATTATTAAATTGATGTTTTTTAAGTTAGAAACTAATAGTACATTTTTTAATTTATCAAATCGTATCACAAAGTCTTAAATAGTAACAGATGTTTATTATTTGTTATAAAATACTTAACGATTATTAAATAAGGATGTAATAAGTATATACACATCAAAATAATTATAATAAGAAGAAATTCAAGTCCGTTTTCTTGATTATTTCGGTAATACAAATTTTACTCACTGTAATTTCGAAATTATAAAAACTTACATTAATTAAGAACTCATATATTTCTAAGTTAGAAACTAATAGTACATTTTTTAATTTATCAAATCGTATCACAAAGTCTTAAATAGTAACAGATGTTTATTATTTGTTATAAAATACTTAACGATTATTAAATAAGGATGTAATAAGTATATACACATCAAAATAATTATAATAAGAAGAAATTCAAGTCCGTTTTCTTGATTATTTCGGTAATACAAATTTTACTCACTGTAATTTCGAAATTATAAAAACTTACATTAATTAAGAACTCATATATTTCTTTCTGATATAACCATATCCAATCAGACAGAATGCTTTTTAAACTAACTGAAAGCAACTAAACGATTAGTATAACATATACTATAGTTAAGATAAAGCATTAGTTATAGAAATCTTATAATGACTTGTGTGATAGGTTTTGCCTAAGGCCTGTAATATGCAGGTATGAGAGAGTAACAATATTTTTAAACGGTATTTCTATTCCTTTGTCCCTATTCCAGTCACTGTGTTTTAAAATATTAACAATCGAAAAAAGAAAGAGATAAAATTACCATTCCGCTTTTTCTCATTCAATACATTTTAAACATTACTATAATATATATTAACTAGAACAAAAGAAGCTCGAAGATTAATTTTTGACTTTTTTTATAAGATACAGGTCTTATGTTTGAGAAGTTTCATATAAATTAATCAATACAGGCGCAGAAAATGATGGCATACAGGAAATTGTTCCCGAAGAAATTGAAGAGGAACAAGTGGAAGAAGAATCTATACTTACAGAATATGATCCGGATGACTTTATATCTGGTGCTGTCAATACCTTGGATTCAAGTTTACCTATTGATTTATTTGAATTTGAGTATCCTTACAATAAACATGACCAAAAAATATACATATTAAATAGGTAATACTAACTTAATCAGAGTCTTGTTATGTCTATAAATACGATTATCATTTAATCGGCAAAGTTATAGTAAATCGATACTTTGGCCTAATCTTTCTTTGTGGAATATATTAATTAGAGCCACATTAATTCGGCGACGCAAAGAATACAAAATACTTTTTAGGTTCTACATATTGTTACATACGACCCTACTTAGATAGGATAAGGTTAAGAAGATGATGATGATATTGTTACACATAATTAGTTCTCTTATAGGTTCTAGTTTGACACTGCACATTTTCTTAAAATGATGTTTTTTTTATCCGGTTGAAAAGCGTAGAACAAATTTAACGTCAAAATCGATTATTTATAATTCCAAAACCTTCATGATAATCATAATAATATATGTAATATAAAGTGACAGAAAAACTGTCCATAAGTCCGAATGCATTGGTGGGAATTTTAATGATTTTTATAATTCTGCAGTCTAGCGGAATTATAAAAAACAATATAATATATTGTCCTATATATCTACGTCGTGGGTTGGTTATAAAGTATGTAACTAGCCATCTAGAACACGGCTACGCTTACGAATGGAAAATGTACAGAATTATATACCTATTTTAATACCTTAATATGCACTCAGCATCTAAAGTTCATACTTTTATGAAAAATCTTCGTACTTATACATCACCTCTATGCCTAAAACGAACTGTATTTACCTATATTAATAAGTATTTAACTGGTGTTTTCTTTTGGAATAAAATTACCTTTTACAATAATTTGCAATCACTGAATTTTATGAAGCAAAAAACGTCTACACATAGACGTTGATTTATGAATAAAGACTGAATACTTGTACACATATGAAGTTAGTATACGACAATAGTTTGATTTCTCGGGAAACACATATACATTCATATGAACACCTTGTTCAAAAACTGCTTCAAAACACCGTCAACCTTTTGCGACATTACAATAATTTTTAGTGTAACTTCTATCATGGCCAAAAATATTACCAACCTATAGATGTATTTAAAAAAGTCGGAAGTTGTATGCATTTTAACATAATAAAATATACAAAGATTTTCTTAACCAAAATGTTAGATATTCATTTGGATATGACTGTCAAAAGTACTTCAACCTGTGTGCGTGTGATGATACGGTAGTGTGTTGGGCAGCTGGCAGCATTATCACGTTTATTGACGTGAACACTAAGCAAACTTGGTTCAGAAGGACTACGACAGGGGGCTCCGTTGGAAATATAACAGTAACATTTTTATAATCTATACTATACTAGCGGGCCAGGTAAACGCTGTTCTGCCCTGACTATTAAAAAAACCTTGACAAATTATATACTAAAACCTTCCTCATGAATCACCGTATCCACTGGTAAAAACCGCATGAAAATCCATTCAGTTGTTTTTGAGTTTATCGCGAACAGACAGACAGACAGACGCGGTGGGGGACTTTTTTTTATACTATGTAAATGATAGTATACATCTATACTATGTCGAGGTCTTGTGGTTTAGAACTATAGAATATCGTTTCGCTATCCCCAACTTTAAGACATATATGATATTTTTTTCCTTTCTGAATTCATGTACTTAATTCTAATTTGAATTGGTAACACACTATCAGATAACGGTGAAGGAAAAACATCGTGGGATAAAAAAATCCTCAGCTCTATTAATTTCTTAGCTAATCCATATATAACTAGCAACCGCTCGTGACTTTGTTCGCATGAAAGTACTATATAAAACTTAATAAAAATAAAGTATATTTTACCGCTGCCTAGTGTCTAGTTATATAGTCTTATAATAAAATGAATAACATAAAACGTCGATGAATTCAATGTGTATCTTCAGGTATGTATTATATTATGCAAATTTTTACTATTATCAACTTAATAAGCTTCTTTATATTTTCGTTGTTTAATGGAATAAAACTATTGTATACAGTCTTACAGGAGAGATCCAAACTATCGCATAGCAATCGCGGAGTGCAGAGAAGGTGCACGCGATCCGGTAATAATATTATATACGTGGCCACAAATGGAGATAGACGCCGTCTTACGTGATGGCACAACGAATGCTTATTCGATACTTGATTTTAGGTACGAATAGAATTACTATACATTTTACAATTAATATTTGCTTTTATTATGAAACAGCAGACTTGCAGTTCATCTGATGTTAAACAGTCAGTACTGCCTATAACTATTTAAAGCCAATTTCAAGTAATCGTGCGATCTTAATTGAGGTGATAAAAGGTTGCAACTGCTGAGGGAAGAAGTGACAGATAAGCCATAGTGCATGTTGTCAATCATACCATTCTGATTGGAACACTTTACAAACACACTTTGGAACACACGCGAAACTTTGCAACGGAAATAGTTGGTGTGGGCTTCAGCAGTCCAGTCTTGCACAGATTCTATTACTCGACATCTCATATAAATTTATCTTACAAACTTATATTCATAATTTATTTGTCAGTGCTTTTGCTCACTTTTAAGTGTAGATTTTTAATAGGTAAATATATCATATCACCAATTACTCGAAATTTCGTCCGCGTTACATTACCGCCGCGGCGTAAGATAAAGGGGTGTAAGTGACTAAAAGACAAATTGAAAATAGTTTTTTTTATATCATAGGAGGCAACGAACTGGTGTGTTACTTAATGTTAAGTGATCACCACCGTCTATAGACACTAGCAACACCAGGGGATTCACGAGTGCGTTGCCAGCCTGTCTTTAGGGAGCGGAAGGAGTGGGGAGGAGAGGGGGTAGGCCTCCGGCGCTCTCATTGACCGAAAGAAACGCAACAATGCAAGCACTGTTACTTCACGTCGGTTTTCTGTGAGAGGGTGGTACTACCCTGAGCGAGCCGAACCTATTCATGCTGATACCAGTAGTAGCTTCCGCGTGGCTCTACCAACTGTAAAAGGTCGAAATGTGTAGGTCGTCTTTAGTGATGTACGTGTAACTTATGTTTACATTAAGTGTCATTAGAACACAGAATCTCATAGACAAAACAAATAATGGCCATTGAAAATACCTTTTTGTCCTTATATCGAATATAGGTATGTAGCGAAAAACATTAAATGCCCCTTTTCTTTGGACAGTAAAATGAGAAACCTAATAACAATAAAACATAGCTTAGAGGCACCCTGTTCGGTGTCCGGAAAGAACAAAAACCGTCTTCACAAGAAAACACAATTTTCAAGATGATCAGTCAAATCGACTTGGAGTATATCGATATCAAATATAGAGATGTACATTATATACATAGATTATATTTTTTACAGTATACATAATTATCAGTCATATTTAATTTCAGTCCTGACGGTGAACTTTTGGCTTCAATAGGAAAAGAGCCCGACTACAATCTAACCATTTGGAACTGGAAACATCATAAAATTCTCTTGCGTACTAGCGCATTCACTTTCGACGTAAACACTGTTATGTTTTCCCCTTATTGTCCAGGACAACTTACAACTGCAGGTACATCTTTGCTATTAACATATTCTTATAACATATTATTATCTTTCATAATCACTTGACAAATATATTAATTAGAGTTCTTAATTTTGTTACTAAACTTCCTACAGGATTAATGCGCCGTATAGCAGTATCTACCATCATTACCAGCTTGCTTAGTTAAGCTGAAGGGCTACCCAAGTCACACATGCTGTAACCATATGACTTTAATTTCACTTATGTCATCTTTATATATAAATTTCTTCTGTACGTGTGTACGTCATTGAACTCCTCCAAAACGGCTGGACCGATTTTGATGAAATTTTGTGTGCGTGTTGCAGTGGATCCGAGAATGGTTTAGATTCACAATTGGCCAGTGGCCCTGCGGTTGAATTTTATATATATTTTTTTTACTATCAAGGCAGGATAACGTCCGCCCGGCCCGCTAGTATTTATATAAATGTAAAAATGTGTTGCAAATTAATATTATATATCATATTCGCGATTAAATACCTTCTTTATCACGTCTTATTCTAATTTAAAAGATATGCATTTCATTTACATTTTAAGATCACCTAAAATTCTTAAATTAGTATAATAACAGATAAACGATTTTAATATTAGGTGCTGCTCATATAAAATTTTGGAAAATGGCAGAAACGTTTACCGGTTTAAAACTGAAAGGCGAATTAGGAAGATTTGGTAAGACCGAGATCTGTGACGTACTTGGCGTTTATCCGATGCCAGACGAGAAGGTAATTTCAAGAGGGCTATTCAAAGAATAATTAAAAATAAAATATACCAAAAATTTACAATTCTTAATAAAATTTTAGGTCTTGTCTGGTTGTGAATGGGGTAACGTGTTAGTTTGGGAAGCAGGACTTGTTAAATTGGAGGTAACACAGCGTGCACGTAAAACTTGCCACAGCGCACCAGTTGTAAGCATAATACTTTATGATTTCGATATAATCAGTAGAAATGTAACATTACCAGGGCAAGTTTTATATTTTTAAATTTCATTATAATTAGGACCATACCTTCCTACCTATCTAAATGACTAAATTATGTAGGACTAGCTGTGCCCGCGACTCCGTCCGCATGGAACCTAATGTAAAAAAACAATTAGTAATAAAATATTCTGAATGTATTAAGTCCATTTACTTATCTACTTTTCTCTCATACTTAAGTCTTAAAATTACAATAACTTTTCATAGAGTGGACCGATATTAATGAAACAATGATTAAGTTATTCTCGAGGATATGCTTTATGATTTTCTTGTTGAGGTTTTATCGCGAACCCAGTCCTTTCGCAGTGATGCGTGTTCATACATACAGACAGACATATTTCTAAAAAAGATTGAAATGTATCTTGTTACTCATTCCTAGACATCTGCAATTTTTGTTTCACGTAAATCCAAAAAGTACAGACACGTTAGATATACATTCTTATTATATGTATGGATATTGAAAAACGAAATTTGCCGTTCGTTAATCACTGCCAACCCCACGCTTGATAATTGTATCCGACTCAATGACGACCACCATACACCATGTATAACACAACAATGGCATGTCACATTCTGAGATCAGTCTGTGTGTATCCAGTAACTAGGATTTTATTTCGAACTGACTACGCTATTGGCCTAACGGGCCTTCATCTTTACCATGCTTCACCAGACTACGAAACTAGGCGATTTGGTAAGAATCTATACCTGATTGGATCGCGACTAGTGATGACTAATATATAATTATTATAACGTGAATTTCAGAAATAAAATGTATTAATTATTTTATAAACCATAAATTTGCTAAAATTATAAAATATTAAAAACTAAAAGTAAATACTAGTAATATCGATAAACATGTAAACAAATGAGGTACTATGATTGGTTGGATACAGCTGTGTGTAAATTTAGTAAAAGAAAAAGGACTACATTGAAATGTATTTTATTGATTAAACATTTGATTTTTCTAGATCGATTCATAGACGTAAGCGATCATTACTTATTCTTTTTTTTCCGATATAGCAATGGTTAGTCGTATTTCATAGCTATTTCGTTTAACAGCGAAATATTGATAAATCGCATTTATTTATTACATTGTGTTTCAGGAAGCAAAAATATATTGTGCTAACAAAATTTTGTTAGTTATTTGTAGTAGCTACAAAAATCTTAGTTTCTTAAATCTTTAAAAAAGTAGTTGTCTTTTTTATTAGATCTACGAAACGGGGCTTAATCTGGCAGTTTGAAATTATATATTCTAAATATACTTAAAATTATGCACCTTTGGACGTAAACACAGCTTACATTGTTGAAACGGTGCCTATCAAGGAAAATAAAGAAGAAAAATAACAACTTAAAAAAACCCATTTCAAAAAAAATACAACACTAATACTATCTGTTATACATAAAACAAAAACAAAAAATAACATAACATTTAAACAGATCACACATGTATCATGATTTTTTTTTTCGTTAGATAAGGACAATGTGTCTTAAAAGTAATTTATTTTATTGAAATCTATCCAGTAGTTTCTGTGTAAACCTCAGCACAACGATAGACCTCTATCATTAAGATTAACAGGTGATTTGTCTTTAGATTCAGTTCATGTTGAGCCCCGCTGGCGATGAGGTGACCACTATATCCCGTGACGGGTTTATTCGCGCCTGGTACTGGGACTCAGTAGAACAAGCTGATCCTCCAGAAGAAGATCCATATGTTGAATTGAATCCAGTCGCAGAAACATGTGTAAGGACATAACATACAACTATATTGATATTTTAATAAGAAATACTAGCATTTAAATTAATTACAAAAGCATATCAAGTAAAGGGACGATGATTTTGTTTCTATGTAATATATAGTTAGCCAGTTGTTGAGAAGATATATGAGTATGAGCACACATATTTTGTCAAATATTTGTATTCTTCAAATATTAGCGCTATTTATCAACCAGTTTTATATTTATTCATGTTTTTACCACTAATACAATACGTTTTTTTGTAGTATAGGCATAGTCATTGATGCACATAAATAACGTTAGCAAAATTCTATTCTTTTATTTTTTATACATAATAGGACATGTTATTTGGTTACTATCGTCCATATATAACGAAATTTATTTTCTTTACGTTGTTGATATTTTAGAGTATTTTACTCTCTCTTTTAATAGTTTGAAGCCGGAGAGGATAGTTTGAGAGAAAACGTACTGTGTAACGCATTCAGAAGCTCTAGTAGTCACAAGGATTTTAGTTATTTCTGATATGATATTATTTAATTTTTGCAGGTGCCAGGTTGTCAAATAATGTGCCTTAAGCACCAAAAAGACATGTATTGGTATGCTCAAGTAAGTACAATAACTTAGTATCAAATTGTCTGTTGTTTATCCGGAGTAATTTCCAAATAGACTGAACCAATTTATTGGTAGATAGAGGACATAATACCCCTGGGATATGAAACGCTGTTTGCATCAAAAGAAATGTATTTTATACTCGTATAGACAAAAATCAAAGAGACTTACTATTACATAATTACACTTACACCTTGTATGTTGTAGTCGCAATTCGATTAAAGATTTCTTCCTTTTCATATTCGTTCCAATGTTCTAAATAGAACTTATCCGGACGCACCGGGACGCGCTCTATATTCCTTAAAGAAGGGTGGAATACTCTAGAAGCTGAAATCACTATGCGGACAATTTGACGATGTTCAAACTGGTTATTTTTAGAGCGGCATTGTATTTCGTTCCCACGGTTGATGAAACATTTTTTGTTTACTCGTAAGGCGTTTGTATACCGGGTGTAACAATATCACTATACTTTTCTATAGGAATTCCGCAGTAATGATAACATTTAACAGAGATAACTAAATATTGTTTAAAGGGTTGTGGGTATTAAGTAACAATGACAAACTACGATTTAAGGAAAAAACAGCCCAGGTCTAGTTTTAAAATAATTTTATTTAAGCTTCGATCCTGATTTTACTCGTATACAGGATGGAAACGGAGGCGTATGGACAGTTGACCTGGAAATTGATAAAATTGAATGTAATCACAGTTGTAGGTATTAAGTAACAATGACAAACTATTTAGGGAAGAAACAGCCCAGGTCTAGTTTTAAAATAATTTTATTTAAGCTTCGATCCTGATTCTACTCGTATACAGGATGGAAACGGAGGCGTATGGACAGTTGACCTGGAAATTGATAAAATCGAATGTAATCACAACAAAGTATTGACTTGCCACGCGAGTGGTGTAGTCGCTATGGCTGCACTACGAACTCATCCCATATTGATCACGGCCGGGGAAGATGGCGCACTGCACGCTTATAACACGGAATCACACGTGTTACTAGCGCGGTATCAATTTCCGCAGCCCGTGACATGTATGCTATATCCTCCGGAGGACGTAAGCTTATAATTTTTAAACTCTTTTTTTTTTTAAGTAAAACTTCGTTCCGAATGTGTAATAAGAAAGAGATAGCTATAAATGTATACACAGGTTTTTGATGTGAGAGAATGACATAGTATATCCTTAATGAATTCGAAATATATATAAAAAGAGGAAGAGAGAGAAACAGAGAAACGTTGAAACCTATAGCAAGTTATTTTGTGATGGATCGTAGTTATTATTGCGCAGTTTTAAAAACAATTCTGTGTTGTGTAGTATTAACTTTGTTAATATATATGAATATATTAGAAAATAATGCCGAAAACTAATGTATACCACTTCCATAGTTTATTCAACTCATTGTCTTAAAAATTAATCATTATACTAAGTTTCACTTCTACTGTATGTGAAGTACATACAACTTTTTTAACCCTTTTTTGTAGAAACACGCTAGAGGCCTAGTGGATATACTTTCCGGTTAAATCGCATCTGATAGTTTACAGTATGTTTAAGACACGGTGGCTTTCAAAGGGCTAATAATTACTACTATCCGTTATTGTGCGTAACTTCTTGGTTTATATAAACAATTAATAGGTTTATAAATTTACATGTTAAATGGCGATGTGGTCAAAGATGGTAAACACCTTGAAC
>MU161048.1:3471-53812 GCA_015888305.1 Antheraea pernyi
AGAATTTGGATAACTCCTTGGCGGGAAAAAAATTCAATACCCGAGTGGCAGTACAAAATGCCTTTGAAGAATTTGTTGTCTCCTGTCCAGCTGATTTCTTTAAGAAGGGCATCAATAAACTGCCACTGCGTTGGCAAAGATGCATTGATTGCATGGGTGATTACTTCGATTAATACAAATAAAAATTACATGAAAAAAATTCGTTTAAATTTTTTCACACACAACGGCAATTTCATAGGTAAACACCTAATTAATATATATAATAATTTGTGCATACATATCCCGAACTCAACGCTCCTCGTAGCTTGTTTCGGAATTAATGGGCGTTAGACTTCGCTTAATCATGCACAAATGACGTGCATAGCCGTTTGAGTTCCATTACACAATAATTATATTCTCTCGGAATTTCAACTACAAAGGTGTCAGTCAGCGTTTGCGAGAGTTTAATAAGAGATAATACAATACAGAATATCGACTAATCGAATCGCGAACAAATACACAACTTGATTTCAATCATCCACCTTATCAAATTATTTTATCCTAAGTAAATAGTTTTATTCGAAAAGGAGGAATAAATTTTTTATCTTCTCTTATCTTCATAACAGTTGATATTAATATACAAGGCTACTTTTATCATCAATATAAATCTTTTTTATAGGTGGTAGAGCCACGCTGAATCTATTACTGGTTTCAGCATGAATGGGTCGGCTCGACCGGGGTAGTACCACCCTCTCGCAGAGCACCGACGTGAAGTAACAGTGCTCGCATTGTTGCGTTTCGTTCGGTCAGTGACAGCGCCGGAAGCCCACCTCCCCTACTCCTCTTTCCATATACCCCCTCCCCTAAATACAGGCTGGCACCGCACTTGCGACTCCCCTGGTGTTGCAAGTGTCTATGGACGGTGGTGGTCACTTAACATCAGGTGACCTAGCTGTTTGTTTGCCTCCTATGGTATAAAAAAAAAACAAAAACAATGAAATATAAAAGAAAAAAGGATTGGCCCAATCGTCCTGAAAATAAAATGTTGAATTAACCTGAGATAAGAGAAATGACAGCGAAAAAATGAGACACGTACATATTGCAGTTAGTCTGCCAAAACAGATATACAATTTGGCCCAAGAGCATTCGATACAGAATAAAGTATTTTAAAAATTATATTATTGTAAACCGTTTAAACTTTACCTATTTTACAGACAACTTTTTGTTATAATTCACGTTAAATTATGTTTAAGAAATCGGTTGTGAAGTGAACAAATTAATTACGTAGAAGAATTTTAGCATTTTAAAACAATTCAGTAACTTTCTCCTGTTTGCTGCCGTTTGTCACCACATTTTAGTCGCTAAAGACAAGTGTTAACAATAAAATATTTGGAAATAGTTACGTCTACAATTTACAATATTTGTATAATATTCAATACAGTTTTTACTATTTATTTCAAATTTACGCAGAGAAAAAAAGAAGTATAGATAATAAATAACGTCTGTATATTATTATGTGAAGAATGATCTTTGTACCAATTATTGGTCGAACACTGATAATATTAATTTTATCATTGTAACCGATATTACATAATTCCACGAATATTAATAAAATTACGACAATTTCTATGAAATATCAACGAAATTTTAATTGAAACGCAAAAGTAGAGAATAATAACAGTATATTCTTTTGTTTGAGATATTATCAATCCAATGTTTGACTTCAATTCAGAGCGAACTCTCAGTAAAGCTCTGTCGAGCGCTTTAGTTCCGAACATTAAATTATACCCGATATCCGGCGTTGAATAATGATGAATGATAAATTCGAATGGAATTGTTTTATAACCTTAATTTACATTTATTTAATCTCAATATATTTTACATCTGTAAGGAATCATTTCATGTGTCCAAATACTCAAATAAAATGTGTAAGTAGAAAACAAAGGCTATATAGCTTAATATTTCAATTAATATATTAGTATAATATATCTTTTATATATACATTTCTTCTGTGCGTGTGTATGTCACTGAACTACTCCTAAACGCATGCACCGATTTTGATGAAATTTTGTGTGCGTGTTCGAGTGGATTCGAGAATAGTTTAGATTCAATTGGACCCGGTAGGTGGCGCTGCGGTTGAATTTTAGATTTTTTTTTTTATTATCAAGGAAGGGCAACGTCCGCCCGGCCCGCTAGTATAATATATTATTATATATATTACCTTAATAGTCGCTCGAATGTTTTAAGTTTTAAAGTAAACTTTATTTAACAGTATTTTATCCATCAAAAAAAGTAAGCTCAGTTACAAAAAACATATTTTCATACACAATTTTAATAATATTGTTGTGTCTAAAGAGATAGTGATCTCTTTATTCAACATAGTGATGTTGAATAAACATTTCAAAGAATTTATAGAAATCAAATAAAAAAAGAGTCACTATAATCGGTTCATAATTGACGGAGATATCGATTAACATACATAAAAAAAATACACACAATCGGACGTAGTAAACTACTCCTTTTTCGAAGTCCTTTAAATAGAAAAATAAATGGGTACCATTTTTGTTTATCAAGAGGTTTTTCATTTTTCTGAAATGAGATCGCGTTGGAGTATCGTTAGGTAAACGATATCGCAGATAAACAGCAGTAAATAAAATCATAATTCTCCGAATAAATGTATAAATAAACACATAAACAGTAAAAACAATTCAAATTCACAACATTACATTTAGTAAAATCTTATACAATTACTTAAAACTAAGGTTCAGAGTACTATAAATGCAATAAAATTAACAACAAATTAATGGTGAACAAATAAGAAATTTATATTTCTAAAATAGAGATTGCAAGTTGACAAAGACGTGTAGCAATCTACTGGTAAAATTAGGCCGGCTCGTACCCAAATTATCTGAAGGCGATCTGTTGAAAAAGAGCTTTCTATAATTAGTCTCGGTTGGAAAGAGTTGGAAGGAGGAGGAGGTGCTTGCGCCTGACCACGGAAGCCGTCACGCTCGTGGTCGGGCGTATCAGAAGACTGGGCCTCGAGGTGGCCCTCGACAAGACCGAGGCCCTAATGTTCCATGGGCCTCGGCGAGGGCCGCCTCCAGGGGCCCACATCTATGTAGAGGGCGTCCGCGTCAGGGTGGGGGCCCAGATGAAGTATCTGGGCCTCATCCTAGACGGACGCTGGCGGTTCGAGCCCCACTTTAAGGCTTCAGTGTTGCCAACTCGAAATTATCATTCTACTGTTACGTTCCATTTTACGCAAAGAAGTCAAACTTAAACATGGAAGATCAATTTCAAATTCTGTTTAACAAAATGAAAATTGAAATGCAGAAACAGACTGCTGAACTGAAAGATTCTATAACTAATTCAATTATGGAAAAAATTGATGAAAAAATTAAACCTATTATAGAAGAAAATAAAGATTTAAAGAAAAAACTAATAAACCTTAAGAAAGAGATCGATTATTTGAAAAGGGATAAGAAGCAAAATAACATTATAATTTTCGGATTAAAAGAAGAAGAGAAATCTACGTCAGGTCTTATACAAGAGGCGAAGAAGATATTTAATAAAGACTTAAATATAAACATTGGGGATGATGAAATAAATAACATTTATCGAATTGGAAAGAAAAACCCAGACGGAAAGCCGAGACCTGTCTTGCTATCCTTTGTCAGTTCATGGAAGAAAAATGAGGTAATGAAAATTCGGAAAAATCTCAAAGATATATATATCACAAGATTATAGATAAAATATACAGACCACTACATGGCATTCCAAGATCCCGCCAAAAACTCTCGTTACGATACTTATACAAGAAATATCGCAACTCACACTTCAGTTAATTACATACCTTTTCTACAATAACCAATTTTTCTTATTGGTAATACGTACATAATAACTTTTTAAATTTTCCAACTGATCCTAAGACATGATAAAGTACAACTACATTGTCATTGTAACACACGTAATGTCTATTATATCCTTTTAGCTCTTTAAACTCGTTCCGTTGTTAGTACTGTATTATGTTTGACACTTAATTCTCAAGGGTCATCTTGAACATAGCTCGCTGGGAGGATTTATGTATCTTTGAACTAATTCGAAATAACATATATCTGCGTTCATGATTTCTCATGTGAACATCTATCTTAGTAATATGTGATTTAATAAACTACTTATTTCAAATATATTTATGTATATATTATAGTAGCTTCGTCCGCGTGAAATAGTTAGTTTGGGCTAACGTTAACGCGTAGCGGAGGCTCTCAAAAGGAAAAAAATAGTGCGTGGAGTCCCTCCGCGCGGAAGTGAAATAAATGTGTGTGGAATATGAATGAAATAAATATGTGGAAATAAAAATAGGAAGGGGTAGAAATTGATTTTTAGTGCAATCATATTGTTTCTTTGAGACAAACTTTTTTAACATTGCTTACAATTCACAATTGAACGCATCTTTTAATTATCATTTTCGAGTGGAGAAATGTCCAAATCTATAACATTTACAATGGGATTATGATAACTAAAGTAAGATACGAAATGTTTCATTATTTTTCTCGGTCTGTCTCTTTCTATTCCCCCTCCCCAGGAGCGTTGAACGTTTAACGCAACAGTGCTTTCATAGCCCCTCTATGGTAGCGCAACCTTGTTGGAAGTCGTATTAGAAGTTTCACTTCAAAAAAACGATTTTGGAACATTCTCCATTGTTGTTACGCTTCTACGGGTCTTAGCGTGATGATATATGGCCTACAACCTACCTCGAGAAATAAGTTATCTAACACTGAAAGAATTTCAAATAAGACCAGCAGTTCTTGAAATTAACGCATTCAACCAAACAAACAAACAGACCCTCCAGCTTTATATTATTAGTATAGATGTATTGTTATATCCTGTTAAGTTACCTTCGTTTAATTTTATCAATATCAATTTACCATTTAGCCCCTATTAAAGCGTATAAACTTGACATGTAGTTTTTTTTAAATCGGTTAAGCTCTTTCGGAGAATTAGATTTGGAAAACAACATACACAGGTTTTATAGATATGTATGTATACATCGCATATAATTAAAACAAATTTTTAACCAAATCAAGGGAAATGGGATAGATGTCACATTGCGTATTATCAACAGCGAATACCTATTGCGGTATCTATATATAAATAGCAAAGATAAAAGAGTTTGGTAAAGATTTCTCATTTTTTATGAACCTCTTTTCTTATTTTTTTTTAAATGTATTTTTCAAATTACGTATTATAAATCTCTTTTCGTCACACTACACTCTCCTTACGTCTACGATATTTGTATAATACTCAATACAGATAGTAATATCTATATATTAATATATAAAACAGCTAAGTAAGAAATTCCCCGGTTTTTTTAAACCGTCTTTTCTAATTTTTTATAATCTAATAGTTATTGACGAATAGTTATCACTTTTAGTCATATTATACCCTCCTTCCATTTACAATATTTATATAATACTCAATACAGATAATAGTATCTATATATTCACAAAAAAATACCTTTAACTGCATATACAGTAGTCGTCCAGCGATCGAAATACGACTATAATAAAGGGTACAAATTTTCTTCTTGTTAATGTGTAATATCATTATTTCTATTTTTTTTCTTTAAGATTTTTTTTATGGCGAATGAAATATTATTATTGTACAAATCTTGTAGGCTATAAATGTAACGAACGTGAAGTAAAACTAATGGACTTATAAATAAATCCTTTGACTCATCAATAGCATGGAAGAATTTTTTTTTTTTATGTCATAGGAGGCAAACGAACAGGTGGGTCACCTGATGTTAAGTGATCACCACCGTCCATGGACACTAACAACACCAGAGGTGTCGCAAGTGTGTTGCCACCCTTTGGGAGGAAGGGTTAGGGGAGGGAGAGGGAGAGAAGAGAGGAGAGGGGAGGGGAGGTGAGCCTGCGGCGCTCTCACTGACCGAACGAAACGCAACAATGCAAGCACTGTTACTTCACGTCGGTTTTATGTGAGAGGGTGGTACTACCCCGGACGAGCCGACCCATTCATGCTAAAACCAGTAATAGTTTCAACGTGGCTCTACCACCATAAAAATAACTATTTCCATTTTTTTTTTATAAAAGCTCAATAGATACTAAACAAAAAAATTAAGGAAATCGATTAGCAAACAGAGGGGAAAGAGGTATTGAACAGAACTAAACTATTTATACATATATAAGACTTACCACACATGAATCTATTACTATTCTAAAGTATCTTATGTCAATACCTTTTCTCTCTAGTCCTCGAATTACGAATCTACAGAATCGATATTCTGCGGACCAAAGTACCACCTGAGTCATGTTTTATTACCGCGGCCATAACCTTAATTCTCCTTAATAAATTGATACTATAATACAGGTAGGTACACTTAGAAAATGGTTGGATAAAAATTAATACATATACATAACTATACCACCCATTGGTATAGCTATCCATTTATATTGATGCTTATTCGAAAGTGATAATGTTTTGTTTTATATATTTGAAAACTTTGGCAAGAGATAAACTTATAATTTCGCGTCATGACATGCTAGTAAACGTGACCGACCGTATTGCATTTGCCAGAGGCCCACTTCCCTTTCCCCTTTCCCGTCCATTCTCCCTCCAGTCCCCCAAACACAGGCTGGCAACACACTTGCGACTCTCCTAATGTTGCAAGTGTCTATGGGCAGTGGTGATCACTTAACATCAGGTGACCGGCCTGTTCGCTTGCCACCTATGATATAAAAAAATATAATTGTCGTGTGAGCTTGTTCAGTGTTTCTTCAGCGTTGAGCCTCTATCGTACTATCTTTACTAATGTGAAACATAGCTATTGAGCTGTCCCTTCACTAAGTATACATTATTGATTTTAAAACATATTTAATTTTAAAGATACACAGAATAAGTACTGGCTACTTTAGAATCAATATAAGAGACTAACCAGTTACATCTTGTCCAATTTTTTACTCCACCTGATCAGGTGTTCATATGCAATTTCAGTTTCCATTTTGCTTGTGTTGAAATTGAATTTTGTATTGAATTGAAAAGACAAATTGAAAGCTTTTAACTACTCTTCAAAAATATTAAAGTAAAATGAATCGTAAACAATCTAAAATAAGTAACAGGTGGTAAGTTATAACCAAACCCTTTTATCGAGTGGACGATACTTTGCCCTTCCGCTTGGAATTGACTAGCCGTCACGTCTTACTGCAACAGAAAACGGGAGTAAAACTACAAAAAGTAATTAAGAGCGTTGTTGTTCGAAGGTTGAACACGACGTAGGTGGATGGTTGAACTTGTCATCGATTGACATTTTTGGTATGTATCTGTAAAATATAAGAAATATATATACAATTATTAAAAAGGTCTAAAAGTTGGTGTAATACTATAATAGATATGATAATTATCTTATTATATAATAAATAAAATCGTCTTAAAAAAATACTCAAAAATTATCCATCAGAATGTCCTTACTTCATGTAAAAAGCCGTAAGGAGGATCATGTGGTCCAACTAGCTTTGAACCTACCCGAACGCAAAAGAGGTAGAAACCTCCCACTCCTGACACGGTGGCCAAATATTGCGAAAGACCTCAAGAAAGCCCAGTTGCGACAACCCAAGACAGATTGGCTTGGTGCAAAAATGTGAAAATTTTTTTTTCAAACTATCGCTATTAACCTAGTAAGGTCTTAACAGCTTCACCGGACTACCAATGGAGGACCCGACCCCAAATAATAGGAAAGGGAATGGACAAGGAAAGAAGAAGAATGTTCTAGACCACAGATAAGTACCTAATCTTGAATTGTCATAAATCTATCACTAGATAAACTCACTATGCATTTGCTATTAAATTTTGAGGAGTTCCCTGGTGTATCTTCGAAATCCAAATTCTGACGTTAATGACATTGCAATAGCCTCTCGAAAAGCCCCTTTATCCCATAAAAAAGGATTTCCACCAAATCGGTTTATAAGTGACTACGTTGTGAGGTAACAAACGTTTTATAAAATATAATGAAATTGAGAATTTCTCCTTTGTAGAACGCGGTTGCAATTGATGTACACTTAAAATGGCGTTAGACAATTCAAAGAGTATCTAATTTTCAACTGTGTATAATGTTAATTTTCGTTTTCGATATTATAACTGTAAATCTCTATTTATAATAAAAAGAGTAATTTAATGTACAACATGTAAATATTATTTTGATGAAACACTTTTACGGCGGAAAACCGCTAACCGCAGCGCTTCGGGCCTCGGGTGGACTCAACCGCTTAACTTAACTGCGACCTTTCCCTGTTGTCTCAATAAATATTTAATACAGATACACTAACGTACGACATTGGAATTGTTTCCGCCAACATGTATATGTAGGAATGAGGATTTATTTTACTTTCTCAGATGTCGCACAATTCAGACTAATACATGCGATATAACCTGTTTTAACAATAATTTAACATGTATTAAACATCTTTTATTTCTGGGGTGTAAATAGTTTCGCAATTATTTAAAGGTTTTCATTTCCTACTTGTTATTGTGGTTTGTTTTTTTCTCTCGAACTGACTACGGTATTGGCCTAGCAACCGCTTCACCGGACTACTAAGGCGAGCGCTTAAGGCACTCAGACGATTTTATTTGGGTGATTGTGGTTTGTATGAAGTATCGAACTTTTAACTGACAATTGTCTATCTGTGTGCGAACCTAAATTTTATTGCAGTGCTAGTTGACCCGTGCAACTTCGTCTGCACCAAATTGGTTATTACCGGCTCAGTTTCATTTTTAAACGCGCAAAATCTTAATTAACCTAAAACCCGACTGTAGCGACATCCACGTTTCCAATTGTGAATCCAAACTATCCAGGGACTTATTCAAATATATACCCAGTTGGTATGTGAAAAATGTTTTAAAATAAGCCTAGAACCCGTTCGGAGCATCACCTACCGGATCCAATTACGATAAAAACTAACCTACATGTATTGCCCATTACACACGCCATATTATGGAATTTTGACCGATTTCAATTATATTTATTGTGTTTTATTATTGAATATATATATTTGTCAAAATAAGAAAATACCTATCGCACTGAGGGGATAATATACCTTTGTACCAGTGGAAAAATTTTCAAAATCGGATCAGAAGTATCAAGAAATCCCCGAAAACAAAACGTTACCTCTCTTTATAACATTAGTACAAATATAACATAGTATGGTAATTTCAAAGATCACAACTAATTATTTTAATCGTAGATTCACAAACCTGAACCCAACTACTTCACCTCAACAATATAAAAAAAAAAACAAATTTTATCAAATATCGAAACAACACACGTACGGACAGAACTCTAATTGAGATTGCATTGTTGTCATAGGTGGCAAACGAACAGGTGGGTCACCTGCTGTTAAGTGAACACCACCGTCCATGGACACTAACAACACCAGAGGAGTCGCAAGTGCGTTGCCATCTTTTGGAGGGAAGGGTTAGGGGAGGGAAAGGGAGAGCAGAGAAGAGAGGGGAGGGGAGGTGGGTCTCCGGCGCTCTCACTGACCGAACGAAACGCAACAATGCAAGCACTGTTACTTCACGTCGGTTTTCTATGAGAGGGTGGTACTACCCCGGGCGAGCCGACCCATTCATACTGAAACCAATAATAGTTTCAGCGTGGCTCTACCACCATTTAAACCTAACTTTTCCCTAGTACAGTACATGCATCAATAGAGTAATGTATACATCAATAGAATTTAGTCTACTTTTTGTTAGATTTTATACTTTTTATTCAACTTATTGATAATTCCGCATAGAAACGTCATGTTGTCGTAGCTCAGTTATAATGTACAGTACATTAATATACGGACCGGCGGAGGAGATGTCGGTTCGGAAGCAAGTGGTCACTTTTTTGTAATTTGCTTTTTTTAAGAAACATACGGTAATGAATTATACCTTAAATTTTTAGCTAATCTGTCTGCTATAAATAACACAAAGAAAATTTACCAAAATCCGTCAAGAATTTAATTTACTAGAAATTTTTGACTTTGAGAATCCCTTGCGTTTTATGGGATAGAAATCCTAGATGTAACTTTATAATATTATTTATCACTGTATCAAGTTACGTCAAAATTGGTTCAGTACTTTCAGAGTGATACGTGTTCATAGGAACAGTCAGACAGACAAAAATTGTAAAAGGATTATTTTAAGCTTCTATATCGATAACAAAGCCTACCCCGATTTTAATTTTCAAAATATATGTAATGTACAGATTTGACCCAGTTACAGTTTTATTATAAGTACTAGCGGGCCCGGCAAACGTTGTCCCGCCCTGATTACGAAAAAATCCTTGACAAATTATATACTAAAACGTTCCTCATCAATCAATCTTTCCCCCATCGAAAACTGAATCACAATCCGTTCGGTAGTTTTTGAGTTTATCGCGAACAGACAGGCAGACAGACACGGTAGGGGACTTTGTTTTATACTATGTAATGATATATATACTTATATATAGATTATTAGATGGTTTATTTGCATTCGTATAGGATTATTTTTATTAGCATTATTTTATAGAGTGAACGCAACACTTACTAGGCGATTTTCTTTTAAATTATTTTGATTGCGTTGGTTTGTGCTGAGTTTCATTACCTAGTATCGTTTCTTTACAAAGCTGCTCACGTACGTACTAAATTTTCTACCATGAATAATATAAACTCTTTGCAAGACCTCGGGTCTTACTCGAACAATGTCGTTTTTTGTGACCATGTAAATCCTTAAAGTATTAATAATTCACTTCTGCTTACTGTGAGGAACATGTATGTTGTAAACAATTGCGAAAACTTTTACCTAACTAAATTTTTAGTTTCCCTGTCTACCTCGTGTGTTTCGCTCGATGACTCCAAGAAAATGTATAAGACTTCTGTAGATAAACTTTAATAGTAAAATAGTTTTTTTTTTATGTCATAGCAGGCAAACGAACAAGTGGGTCACCTGATGTTAAGTGATCACCACCGTCCACAGACACCAACAACACCAGGGGAGTCGAAACCGCGTTGCCAGGCTGTGTTTGGGGCTAGGGGAGGGGAAATGCGTCTTTTGCGCTCTCACTGACCGAAATGCAAGCACTATTACTTCACGTCGGTTTTCTATGAGAGGGTGGTACTACCCCAGTCGAGCCGACCCATTCATGCTGAAACCGGTAATAGCTTCAGCGGGGCTCTGCCACCTATAATCTAATAATAAGTAAAATAGTAAATAAAAAAATGAAACAAATCCTTAGAACATTTATGAGAAACTTTATTTACTTATATATAAAAATTAGCTTTTGCCTGCGGCCTCACTCGCGTAAATGTGGATTTGACATATCCATCGGAAACAGTAGTTTTTATCTGGATGAAAGGTACCCTATGTCATTTTCTGTATTCCTGACGACGTGTAAATTTCATGTAGGTCGGTTAAGTAATGGAGGCGGGAAAGCGTAACAAGCAAACAAACTCACTTTCATATTTATAATATTAGCCAGGAATGTTAGGATTATCAATCAATTAATTGACTACTAAACACAAAGCTTGATAATATTTTTGCGCGATCGCCTCGCTTATTTGACACGATTATTATTCGGCTACAAGTTTATCATAATAAACGCTTACAAAAATCGAGAATGTAATAAGCCAAATGATTTACATTTTTTTTTTTACTTTATTTTTGGCAACCAATCTTTTAAATTATTACTGCCATTGTCAAGTAGTTAATAGTATTATAAGTTGTACTTCCATTCCATTTCCGTTTTTTTTTTCCGAACTGACTACGCTATTGACCAAGCAAGGTCTTAACAGCTTCACCGGACTACTAAGGCGAGCGCCGAGGTACTCAGCCGATTTTACTTTGACAACAAGCTCACGGGTGCGCGGGACACCTCGGCATTGGCTGTTGCCTGATACATGCAATTCGCGACCTATCTGAGCTAACCTAAGCTAACTATTCATACATATATGAGTTGTTAAAACATATATGTGTACCAAGCATACATACCTCAACAACTCCTATATATATTTCGTATTGGATAATATTCTAAACTATTTCAGTTTGATAAGGGAAAAATAAAATACACCTTTAAAATTACACCTGCATGTGTAAGCGTGTATGCGTGCACGTGTGTGGAGGTGATATGTGTAATGTTGTCGCAGTGATGTAAGATTTTGATTCCATTTCCGGCAATCAGTCTTCCAGTAGATTATTGTTGCCATTGTCAAGTGAGTATCGATATTACAAGTTTCTTGATATAACTTCAATCAGTGCCATTGTTGAGTAGTTAATAGTATTTCAAGTTCTTCTTCTTTCATTCCATTTTGGCAACTAGTCTTCTAATAGACCATCACTGCCATTGTCAAGTGAGTATCGATATTACAAGTTTCTTGATATAATTTCAATGAACTAACAAGATGGTGGCCAACTTGTTAGAACTATATATAACTATATTATTATTTTTTTTCAGTATTTCCTATATTTCTCTTTCTGTTTCAATCTTCTCGTTTTTGTATTATAATGTAATTTTTTTTTTCTATATGTAAAATAGTTTAATCTTTTGTTTTATTAATATTTAATTTATTGTTGGAGCATGCCGTGGTTGTCTTTAAATATGACTACATTTATAATGTGTTACAATAGTTCTACTTTTTTTTTATATACTAATGTATTGTCATGTTGACGATCCTAAAATAAATAAATAAACTTTCCATGGAATTTTTGTGGCATCTCAGAATTCATGGTCCGTGGTATTATTTTCCATTCACATCACTTATGCACAATAAACAAACTATATTACATAAAACACCACCAATTTTACACAATATAGAGTCAAGTAACACAAAATTATGAATAAAAAATAAAATCCACTACATGACAGGCCAAGATCCAGCCAAAAACTCCATAAAAATTTTAATAGATGTATATTCTTACTATTTTTAAAATTCATAAACAAGGTTCTAATAGGATGATTATACCTTTATAAGAACTGTCCAAAAAGTTTTTGTATACACTGACTGAAAATGCTTGTATAATTATTATTTATAATTCACCGTAAAATGCTGTCAATATTAAATATCACCGGTGTTATTACAAAAAACTTAAATACCTTTAAAAAGGTTTAGTATTACATGCACCGCGCTCGCCCGAGGCAAGTTCGCGTATTATCCTTTTTCGCAAGTCTAACTTAACGTAACCAAAGCGAGACAAAAGAACAAGATGGCGAACATTCGGCGACCGCGGCTCATTTAATACGAGACCTTTTTAAAACAATGATTCAATACGTATTTAAGTTTTTGTAATAATACCGTATATGTTCAAATAATTTATACATGACAGGCTATGATTTCGTCAAATAGTTAGTTTAATTAAACGAAATCTCTGGTAAATCCGTGTAAACTTAAATGATTACTACTAAAATTAAATTACATTATTTTATATAATTTAAATATTGTAATTTAATTGCTATTAGTAAAAGGTTGAAAATACTTATACAATGATAGTACACGTGATCTAATAGTGCCTACTTCTTGATACTTTATTTTATACATACAAAGTCGATTGCCATATACCTTACATGTGAGTTTTTCCGATTGTTGCAATCGAGAGCGAGTTTTCTTTTTTTTAATGTCAAAACCAGCAAACGGGCAGACGTCCCACCTGATGTTACATGGTTACCGTCGGATATGAATAACTGCCACACCAGGGAAAATTTTTGTATTGTTGCCGACCTTCAAGAGTGTGTTTCCCTTTTGGAAATGCTTCATCTCATAACCCTGGAGAAACAATATACCAGGTAACCCATTCCACAACGCTAGCGTGCGTATAATGAAGCTTCTAAAAAACCTTACGGTTGTCGCTGTTCTGCTGAGCTTTAGGGTATGTTGTTGAGCAACCAGCCAGCGATGGTTACCCCGCAATGAGGACACTATACCAAAAAGTTCTTTAATACACTCTCTGCTGTATAAGCTGCAGAAAACACATAGAGAAGCTATGTCTCTGCGAAATTGTAAAGACTCGAACTCGAGTTGATTTGTTTTCTTTATAGGTTTATCGTGTTGCCATCTTAGACCATATTGCTTAATAACAGGTCAGATTGTTATTGAAAACTAAACCTAAAAAATATACGAAAAAGCAATAATAGTAAATACAAGCACTACGTCAAGCGGGTTTGGTAGAGTGGATCAATATGTGAGCGACGATGATGTCTGAAAATGAGGCCCTTCTCTACACATCCGACAAAAACGAATGCAACTATCTATGTTTGTATAAATGTGTATGGTGAAATGACAAAGTTTCTTGCCAGTTCTTTTCGATGACATGGTAGTTTTCCGAACCACAGAGTTTCGAGCCGGTGGTAGTTATGACGTTCATAAGCGCCTTCTCTGGCCTAAATTGAATAAAGTATTTTTGATTTGCAATAAAACTAAGTCAAGTAGATACAAAAAAAAATGAAAGAATTACGTTAATTTATCTATTTCTCTATATTGAGAAGTACCAAACAGTAGTGATTCATAACGGATTCTACACTCGTTACCTTTGTTTTGATACCAAGTATTTCAGGTATTTATAAGTTGTACGTTTCCTGAACTGGTATCGGTGATAGATCTCGTATATTTGCTGTAGGTACGTCGTTAGTATTAAATTTTAATGTCACTAAGATAAGTGTATTATTCTATGCTGAACGTTTATTAATCGATTTATTATAGAGTACTACCATCTTTGCACATACTGTGCGTGTGATGTACGTAACAAAATTTGAGGAATTTATTTTTTAATTGATTGAATTACCTATGAACTTTAGTATGTACTCAATTTGCACGGTATTTTACAATGCATGACGTCATGAGGTATTTATTGAATCCAATTTCTACATTAAAACATACATATATTAAAAGAATAGACATATATAAAATCACTTTCCAGTGCTGTAAAAACTGGTATGAATATTTATATTTTTATATAATATCAAATTGTCACTATTTCAGGAAACTGTATGACACACAAACATTTTTAGATTTTAATATTAATGAGAAGTATCACTAAATTATCTATTTCAAATAATATACAAGTCTGAATGTATTGTTGATTTTATATTTAGTCTCTAATTATTAGAAAAAATACCTCAACACTGATCTGCACAATAGAAAGAGATAAGTTTTTCTCGTATGACTAGTCTGTGTAAATATGAATAAGTATTGATAATTTTTTATCGATACTTAGGTATCGATATTATGACGGCAATAATGTATTGAGTAAAAATATTTCTGTTTCTGACTAATATTATTTCAATCCTAATAGGCTTCATCGTATAAAATGATTCCAAAGTTTATTTTTTGTTTTAAGTAGGTTTACTGCATTAGAAAATGAGACAAATGTTACACTAATCACGTATCGTAATATCAATTCAAGCTCAACACTGATCTGCACAATAGAAAGAGATAAGTTTTTCTCGTATGACTAGTCTGTGTAAATATGAATAAGTATTGATAATTTTTTATCGATACTTAGGTATCGATATTATGACGGCAATAATGTATTGAGTAAAAATATTTCTGTTTCTGACTAACATTATTTCAATCCTAATAGGCTTCATCGTATAAAATGATTCCAAAGTTTATTTTTTGTTTTAAGTAGGTTTACTGCATTAGAAAATGAGACAAAAATTAAATACTCGGAATCCCGTAATATCAATTCAATTCAAAATGTCTCCAGACATGGGTCGATGTGAGCGTTGACAAAATTGGCGGGATTTTCAATAAAAATGGCGACCGTAAAATGTCATTATTGGATGCAATAAGGAATATTAATATTAAATAACATATTGTATTTAATGGATTAATTAAATTTATTAATATATTTACATGAAATACGTTAATTAAGTATTGATAATTTAAAATTATATTGAAAAATGCTGTGAATCTTTAAATTCAATATAGAAATTAATTGATAATCATTTAATGTTTTCTATTAGACCAAAAAGGTCATTTTTATGTTTTTATGATAATTAGAGTTTGGTATATAAAGAAATTTAAATAAACAAAAGGCTTTGTACAATTTTATAACATAGTTTAATAATATATACGATTTTATGAAATACCTTAACATCACCGCAAAAACCATTTTATTTCATTTGAATGCAAGTTAATTAAATTACTCTACTAAAATTAAATATAAAAATTGAATTAACATTTTTTTTTCAATATACTTCAATCGATTCATAACAATTAAAATTTACATTTACAAATGATAACTTAATCTCTTAAAGCTTTTGCTTTATTATTTCTAGATCACCATTTGTATTATTTACCTGAACGATCAAAACGCCCCATAATACATTCCACTTGGTTTTACGATTGTAACGTCTATAGTATCATATCTATGGTAACGGTCGAGAGAAAGTGGAACGGGAAAAATCGCGGTCGTGAGCGTGAGCGCTTAGTGGAACGCACACTATATGTTATGCCCATGCATTATACTAAACTGTTATGTTCATGGTCTACGATGAATATATGACGGTGACATTATTCTGACGTTTATCGTATACATGGACTGCGTTCCACTAAGCGCTCACACTCACGACCTCGAGTTTTCCCGTTCCACTTACTACCGGGCGTTACAATCGTACACTCAAGGTGAACGCATAATGGGGCGTTTTGAGCGTTCAGGTAAATAATACAAATGCCGATCTAGAAATAATAAAGTAAATTGTAATAATTATTATGTAAATTGATTTAAGTATATTGAAATTTAAATGTATAATTCAATTTTATATTAAATTTTAGTGCAGTATTTAATTAATTTGAATTCAAATTAAATAAGAATGTCTTTTGAGGCAACAGTGGGATATTTGGTGATAAATGTATATATTATTATTGAACTATGTTTTATAAAAGTGTACAAAGGATATATTTTCTCATTTAACTTTATTTATTATAAAATCATAAAATATTTTTTTTGGTTTAAATAAAAATATTAAATTATCACTAAGTGATTATAAATTAATTTTCTCTCAGAATTTAACGGCTCCAAACATTTTTAAATAGAATTTAAAATTATCAAAACTTAATTAACATATTTAATATAAATATATTAATATTAATAAATTTAATTAATCCATTAAATACAATATGTTATTTAATATAAATATTCTTTACTGCATCAAATAATGACATTTTTACGGTCGCCATCTTTATTGAAATTTTGTCAACGCTCACATCGACCCACTTCCAGACATGGAGCGTTGTGAGCTTCGCGTGAGCGTATGTTATGACGTCATTAATGACATTTTCGGCGCGACCACAACGCTCGCGGTTCGTTAAGTGGAATGGCGAAAAGGCTATTGTGAGCGTTGTGATCGTCTTGTGGAACGTGCCCATGGTTGCGTCATTGTCAAGTGTCAATCGTATACAGATGACAGTTGTCAATGCGTGGTTATGGCGTAAATTGGTTTTGTGAATACGAAATAGAAAACAGATTCTTCTGGAAGAGATAGAATGGCTGCACGTGGTGAGAGAGGTATAATAAGAGTACTAGACAAATTGGAAGCTTCGGTTAACTCTGGCCAGTACTATGAGGCACATCAGATGTATAGAACACTTTATTTCAGGTAATTATAGTGACGATAACTTCAATAGATAATAAGATCTAATAAAGAATTAATCATTCTCGTAAATCCCCAGATACCTGAGTCAGAAAAAATATCCAGATTTATTAAGTTTATTATACAAAGGGTCTACGTTGCTTCTGCAACGCGATCAGCAAGGTAGCGGCGCTGACCTGGCTTTACTTCTTGTAGACGTCCTAACGAAATCAGATACGAAACCTTGTGAGGAATGGTTTGAGAAGATAGCGAAGTTATTCGAATTAATTAATTCAAGTATTCCTGAAAGGGAAGCATTTCTTACTAATGCAGTCAAATGGTCAATGGACAGTAATAAAAAAGGGCATCCAGTTTTACATAAGGTAAATAATTTACTATAGTAATACAAGGACATTGTTTATATAATTATTTACAAGTTTCATAAATAAATAAATACACAATTTTAAATGGATGTTGTGTGTGATTTGCATTTGTGTTTTATGCAAATTATGTAGGTAATTGACACAAACTTTCTACAATGTAGCAAATAACTTTTGTAGTAAATAGTTATATTGAAATACTCAGTATTAGACTTTAACATGAATAAATATCAAATAATCTAAGTTCAAATTATTTATTTCAGTTGAAGATTATATAATTTGCATTTAAGAACGGAATTGTATTTTTTCTCCGATTTTTACTGTGAATAATTACTATGTACAGTCAAAAGCATTTATGACAACATCATTTAGAACAACATACCTTACAATATATCATTATATTGACCCAAAACAAAGGTCCTGGCTGCTGTGTCTTGAATTCATCACCTGTTGTTATGACTATCGGTTACTAAATATGAATAGTCCTATCAATGTTGTTATAAGAAATTTAGATTGTATATAGTTTTTTTTACCTATTTATCTATTTAATGTGAAATGTTGTTTGTTGTGATCAGTGATGTGAGATATTTTTAATTGGTTATTGATAATTTTGAGTATAGAGTACCTCTATGATCATACTTGTTATATGAATAATAAACAGATATGTTCATATTTCATTGAAGAAGGCAATACTTTGTGGAAATCCATCATTAAATATTATAGTGGGCGCTACTTTGCACTTCTGCCTGGAATTGATACAACACTACTATGTCTAACCGCAACAAAATGCAAATCATGAAATTGATATATATATATGTATACTTATATATTTTTTATACAATAGATAATTAATAATATAAACATATTAATTATCAATTAATTAATGAAAATATGCTGCAGATTGATGTGTAATCAGTACTACATATACTGTGCTAATAAGAAGTAAAGTAATTGGTACTCCTGTTGAAAAGGAGTTAATATAAAATATAATAATGCATAGAAATTTATCAGTTTTCTTTACTCATATTCTGGTATATGATAAAACGAATTGTAAAAGTAAAGTACACACTTTTTATTTGCCCTACAAAACTTAAATGTGTTCTTACTTTATACAGATATCAAACTTTCCTTTGCATGACAAAACATTTTAATCGATTTTGCCAAAGCTCTTACAGGCAGAAAGAGGACTGTTCACAGTATTGTCTAGACTACACTTTTCCAT
This sequence comes from Antheraea pernyi, assembly GCA_015888305.1. NCBI lineage: Eukaryota > Metazoa > Arthropoda > Insecta > Lepidoptera > Saturniidae > Antheraea > Antheraea pernyi. The sequence continues at coordinate 22,661 of MU161048.1, forward strand.
ATCGATTACACAGTAATGACGAAATTTAATAGAGGTAACTTAATTACTGTTTGTTGACCGGCAGTTTTACTCAGGAACAATGTTATTTCACAATCTTTTTAATTAGTAATTCAAAATGTGTTGAAATCCTAAATACCAATTTAGTAGGTTGTAGAGCCAAGCTGAAACTATTACTGGTACCAGCATGAATGGATCGGCTTGCCCTGGGGTAGTACCACCCTCCCACAAAAAACCAATGTGAAGAAACAGTGCCTGCATTATTGCATTTTGTTGGGGCAGTGAGAGCGCCAGGGGCCCACCTCTCCAACCTCCTCTTCCCCTTCCCCCCAAACACAGGCTGCCAACACACTTGTGACACCCCTCGTGTTGCTAGTGTCTGTGGACGGCGGAGATTACTTAAAATCAGGTGACCTGTCTGTTCGTTTGCCACCTATGACATAAAAAAAAACAAGAGAAGTATTTTTTCTATCATATGGCAGCACAAATAAGCACAATCCACAAAGTGTTTGCGGTATTCTATATCACTTTGAGTTTCATAAATTGATATAGATAATGCAATTACAGTGATGAGTTAACTGTGTAAATTGGTAAAAATGTTAAGTTATAATACTTAAATTACAATTTAAAAATAAAAGATAGTTTCAAGATAATACATGTCATTAAATAAGAAACCATTTTCATGAGAATGAAGTTGCAGGTACCACCTAGCCTAAAATATAATAAAAAGATTAAAAATTGCTAGTAATACAATATATTCATTACAGAAAATTGCAGAAGTCTACTGGAAAGAGAAAAAATACACAGCAGCTCATAGACATTTCTTACATTCAAGTGATGGTTCTGCATATGCTAACATGTTGATAGAACTACATACAACAAGTGGACTGAAGTCTGAGATAGACCTTTTTATTGCACAGGCTGTTTTACAGTTCTTGTGTTTAAGAAATATACAAATGGCATCGGACACATTTGATACATATACTGGAAAACATCCCATAATTAAGAATAGTAAAGGCCCACCATATTTGTACCCCCTATTAAATTTCCTGTGGTTTTTACTACGTGCAATAGAGCAGTAAGTTAGATGTATATCTATATTTATTTTAATCATGTAGATTCAGTTTTTAGATATGTAGGTTTTATTTGAATTAATTTAGTTTAATAAAAAGTTGCTCAGATGTAACAATTTATCTAAGACCTCTAAAAATGCTTCTGTGTGAAGAAAATGCTTCTGTGTGAAGAATAATGGTTCTGTGTGAACTATTACATTCCACAGACTCTTTTGTGATATTAATTGATGATATTGTTACTAACTTCTGGCTGTGACTTTGCTCCTGTTTATGTAGGTTTTTCCTATCCCTCAGAGACGCGAGTTTATTTTTTGTATACCTGACCATATGTATGCAAAATTTAATGTTTATAGTTTAGTAGTTACGGCGTGTTATGCACAAACAAACTTAATTTTACATTTATTTACATTAGTTAGGATAATAATTATTATTTCATTTTGTTTTATTGGTTAAAATATTGGTCTATGGAAATTTTAATACCTTATAACACTGATTTCAATATGAGTGTATCCTTTCATATATTTTATTTATATCATACTCATTCTTGTCAATGATAGAGGTAAATTGAGTATTCAAGTCTTTGCCTGGTAGTCATTTAACTTTTTCCTCTGTCCTTTATTTTGAAATTGTTTTATAGTCTATGTTATACTTTATAAGTTGGTACCAAAAGCTCACCGGTGTTAATTAAGTAAGTGGCTTAAGATAGTAAAGTCCTTAGCATAGAGAGGCCAAGCTCGAATGTAACTATACCGGGGTTTTGTATTTCTCCACCCTCTCGAACTGTAGCTTTTTTCTGATTTCATTTGTTCTATTACTGAAAAATCATTTGAACTATAGTACTCTAGCAGGAGCTTGGTGAAAGCTGTTCTAGTTAATGATGGTAACTACCCAGGAGGTCATTACAAGGTTTAGGCTTATTTTATGTTTTGTCTTTACCTCACTTGTCATGGTGTCCAAATAGGCTACCACAGAGCTATCTCAATAAGTTTATAGAAGATGACATTAAATAAAAGTGATATTAAAGGGCTTCAAATGAAAATTAATTTTAGGTTTTATGAGACCTTTATACTCTATAAATTGACTGGATTGAAATCAAAATATAATGCTAATGATCTTTTCCGATGGCTTCAGAATGACACGTTTTGTGACAAATGTTTAATATTAATGTGTAATAATAACTGTATAATGTTGATGCCAGTCATATTTTGATTACCATTACCATTGTTCTACAATTATACTGTAACTACCGGATTCAGCGGACGTTGTTCCACTGTGATAATAAACAAAAATTATAAGAAATTGTATACGTGGACCTTCCTCATGAATCACTCTATCTGCTGCTGAAAATGGCATGAAAATCCGTTGAGTAGTTTTTGAGTTTATAGCTAACAGACAAACAGACAGATGTGGCAGAGGACTTTGTTTTATACTCTGTAATGATTGCAATATAAACATCTATAGATAAAATCTAGTATAAAAAAGAATATTTAACTTTTTTAGTGCAGTGTTATTAACTTTTATATTACAATGTATATTCTCTTTAAATTCCTAGTTTTTATGATTTGAAAGGTCGAGAATGTGTTACTTTGATTACTTGGTGTTTGGGACTGGTTAATCTTTTATTTTTTTTTACATAATATAATTAAAATTATTGTAATTCCAGAAGACATGCTGCACAATTCAAGATACTTAGGAACTGGTATGCCATTAGTATAAAAAGGGATCCAAATTATTCAGTGTATTTAGATAATATTGGACGAATTTGGTTTGGTATAGAAATACCACAAAAGAAACATAATCAAAATCCTTTATTCGGCGGACTACTGAAGTCTATTATTGGTGATGTGGACAGTTCAGACGAAGATGGAGAAATGCATCACAATTCTTCTGCTCCTGATTTAGATTGAGATAATGTTGTAGAGCAGTGATTTTGTGTTTTTTTTAAATTATTATTACTACATCGGCTTACTTTGCACTCATGTCCATCTAATTTTATAAAACTTACAATAATCTTCGTTTAACAAGTGATTACCAAGTGTTTATTTATGTTACATAATTTCAAATTCATTTCCTTCAATCTACTATTTTCATTCTTTAAAGAATGCATAACCATAGGACCAGTTAATTGTACCAATAATTCTATTTCTGTTATTCGCAATTGTTAAATATTATAGTCAATTTAAGTAAGTAAAAAAGTAATATTATTTACTCTGTGGTAATTTAATATTAAATGTAAAAATCAGTATAACAGTAAATAGTATATAGACTGATATAACTATTGAAAATAATTTCTTTTTTGTTATAGTTAACTAATGAACTAAATTACTGTTAAACCCAATTCTAAAGTCTCTATTACAAGAATTTTAAACTAAAATGTGTCATGATCTCAGTTTTTTTTCGTTATCTGTACTTCCTATTTCCTTCATTAATATACCAAGGTGTTATTATTATGTAAAAATATTATAATACATTCAGCTACCGAGTTATAATTCTCCAGGAGTATGAATATTGTTGTAAATGATTTCTGTGGTAAGTTTTCATATGTAAATATATTTTTTTGCTATTTGACTGGTGTATGGATTAAAAGATATATATTATTACTGTTCCACATATTTATTTGTCAACACATTCATTTAAACCAATATAAATTCCGTTATCTCTATAGTATATACTAAATTGAAATAAAGACAAGAAATAACAATTTGTATCTTTTCAAAAATCTTTGTTTATAGATAATAATAAAACATTACTTTGAATAACTAATGTTATATAACAAAAAAATATTTTCAAGTATTATCAGACAAGTTCACACGTTTTATGAATGTTTTCGATAGATAAGATATCAGAATCGAGAAATAATATGTCCTCAACATATATTTTTTAAATATATCTTAACAAGGTATCAAAATTAATTTAATTCTTCAGCAAAATTACACTATTTAATGTAAAAGGGGCCTTTCAAGTAAGCAGATTAATTGTGATTTCGGGCCGCCCCCTCCCTTGGTCAGCAAAAGTACTGCTTTTACTCACCCTCCCATAGTTACCTAAGCATTAATCTATTGTTATATGTATTTTGAAATCTGTTCTGGTTAAATAAATACATATTGCTGATGTAGTCCAATGACTTAGGGGGTCATCAAAAATAAGCAAATGAAGGACCCCCACCCCCATCAGTACTTACATAATACTTAAATGGCCCCAAATGTATGTTTTTGATATACAGTATGAAATATATCATAAAGTTTTTCTCTAAATAAATGGTACATATCACAGAGATAGTATAACATATAATTTTCTAGAAAACTAGCTATCATTTATCATAACGCATCTTCTAGCACAAGAGATGAAATTTCTCTTGAAAATGTCCCTACACTAATTCTATTTTTATGTAGGTCCAGTTTAATTTTTCTTTTCTTAAATCCAAGGCTTGGTTAACAATAAATCGATTAAATTTATGCACATGTGGATGATTAAGATATTCCTCCACATCCATCCACTTGCATGCTGCTATTTCAGTGTCCGATTTAGTTATAGCTTCAGAAGTTGCTCTTAATAGTACAACCACATAAATATCAGAGTAACCAAACATCATATTGTGGGTATGTCTCAGTGTAACCATGGACTCAAATGTTGCATCAATGCCAGTTTCTTCTTTTACTTCTCTTACAGCAGCATCTTTTATATCCTCACCTTGAAGGTAAATTTAATTTATAATAAAATGTTCATTGCATGGCTTTAAAGAATTATCTAGTGCTTGCTTAAATGGAAAAATCTGTTGTCACGGGTTTATTTGTATCCACACAGGAACTATCTGAGGCAACTACACTTTTCAGTGTACCATGTTCAGGAACATTTTCATATAAGATTGTGCATTTAATATCAGTCTATAAATCAATAGAATTTTTTTATAATCTAATTAAAATATTAAAAGCATTTACCTCGTTCAACATAGCCACCAGGTAACTTCCAATGAAAGAACTCTGTATGTAGTTCATTTACAACTAATATTTGATTATTTTCATTCAACACAATTCCTCCTACACCAAGATTTGTGTGACAAGCCGGTGGTAAATTTGATGAACTCTCAGTTGGTAACCATTTATACATCATCACAAAACTGTCTCGGGAATGATGGAAGTTAAAACCTTCCTGAAGTAAATACAATATTATAAATAATTATATGTGGTAATAATCATTCAAAATACACAAGAGTACTACTATCTAATTAATTTATCATAATCATTCTTTACAATATGAAACATTTAGGGATTTGAATTTTTAATGTAAATTTCTTGATTTAATTGTTACCTAGCACTACTCTACGCTAAACAAAGCTGTGTTAAAAGATTAAATATAGAAAGATAATTCTATGAATCAGAACTGTAGTCATTTAGCATTGATTGTGGTGTGAAACTATTTGAAGCTAATATAACATTTGGTCACCATTATCCGATCAATTTATCAGCCAGTAGGAGACTCATGTGAAATGGTACAACGCTGGCTTAGATATTGGTCACACATTAATTGACTGATTATAATTGTACTTCTCTCACTGGACAATGACGACTGTTAACAATAAAAAAAAAGAACATTGTAGCTTAACAAAAAAAAAAACAGAAAAAAAAGGAAATGAAATGTCATAATTTATGTTCTTCCCTGATTTTATCATCTATCTTTCATATACATTGTAAAAATATACCTCATAGGTTTGCATGGACTTTTAGGCTTATGCACTATTTTTTAGCAAAGTATAATAAAAATATAAATAAACCTGTAATTAAGTTTTTTTAATTATTGATTTTATTTGTATGTTGCTCTAAATGTTAGACAATATCATGTACTTTTCTGTAAATACCTGACTAGTAAGTAACATGTATTTTTACCACAAATTGTAAGTTCAATTTAACAATGACCTTGAAACTTTGATTCACACATTGACATTTAAACAAATATGGTACCAAAGAATAGGGGTCTTGTCTTTTGTGGCTAAAACATAAAGCCAATAATAAAATTTGAAACATCTGCAATAAGTCCAACCAGAAAATTAGGCCTTTATGGAAATAGTGCCAAAGGGAGAAGGCACTCCTCCACTCTAACTTCCTTAACCCTCCAGCAGGCACATATACAGAGGGGGGATAAATGGTATTGCCCTTGCCCACTAAAAACTGGCGTTATATAAAATAAACGGGATCATAACCACTGTGAATCTCCACATGGTTGATTCAATGTTTGTACACCCGAATCAAAAGTTTGGATACGTGTCTGCCAGTATTCCAGCATGTGAAATTATTCAAAAGAACTGCTATTAGTTATATGCAACATTGGTATTAATTAAATTGTAAGGAATATTGCAATGAACATTTACATTAGCAAGTAGAGGCACCCAGGATGCATCTTTAATATGAACTTTAAACCATATACATCTCTTGTTTTCATCAGCCCATTTTTTGAGGGAATCTGAAAAATTATGTACACATATATAACGAAAATAGTCAAAAATTTGTGAGGAATAAATATACTTCACATTTATTTTCGTACGTTTTTACAATAATTATGTAGAATAAATATAGTTATTTACCGGACAATTTTTCTATAAAATTTGTGTTATCATCACATGGTTCGTCACTAGAATCTACTGTAACTCCATTATATCTATCTAAAACACCTTGAAAAATTTTATGCGCCATTTACGTTACCAGAAAGATTAAACTAATCTAACTCGTCTATAACGTTATCAGACTATTTTATCAATGAACTTGAAACAATCATTCCAATAGACGTAGTAAACCAGTGCTGCCACATATTCCTTGGATACATTGTATCATAAAAGGTACTAATTGTGGTACTTGTAACGTGTAAGTGCAGAAAGAGAAGCATCAAGAATTGAAAAATGTAATTAATTTTAAACACACTAAGTTATAGTAATAAAACAAAAAAAAAACAAATTGAACCTTTCACATTTAATAATAGTACTTCATAATATTTTAAAAAGTTCATTCATAAACTAATTAAATTTAAGTGTTATCATTAATTAAATTCACTTGTTCTACACTGTATATGTTAATAATAAAGTTTCTAGTGGTACTCAACATTTTATAGAAGAATTATTTATACTCGTTACTGAGTAGGTTACTAAATTGACCTTTTATAAACAAACGAGCTGACCGGGCTGCAGCCACGTGTTGCTGTGGCTCAGTTGAAAGTATTAAAATATGGTAAATTATTTGATATTATATACTAATGAATCTGCCTAAAAACTTGTCATACAGAAAAAGCGAGGTTACGTAGTAAATAGATTATCATAACTTGAAAAAGAAATTCAAAATTAAAACGTGGTGCCATCTGTGAGTTAACTATAACAGACAATCCTACAGTTTACCGTCAACAATTTAATTTAAAGCGCCATCTGTTTGAGACGGGTGAAACTTACAATTAATAACGATCATCAATATTAGTAATTAAATTTGTAATTAAAAATATTGAGGTTATTGATCGAAATATAAATTAGCCTATCTCTCAAGTTGAATGAATCAAAACATACATAAATGCCAACTTTCATGAAAATCGGGTGAGTAATTTACGAGTTCATTGTAGACAAACATCAGGTGGACAACATTGGATTTTTATATATTTAGACTACAGGGCCCAGCGGAGGTTAACTCTTCCTGACAATTAATGATAATAATAACAAATTATATTTATTACTACTATTTTATCTACTAGTGAAAACCGCATGAAAATCCGTTCAGTAGTTTTTGAGATTATCGCGCACAGACATACGTGGCAGAGGACTCTGTTTTATAATATGTAGTGATATCAAAATTCAGCTAATATGAAATGGTTTCCATTTTTTTCTATTTTGGCAACCAATCCCCTTTAATGTTATTATTACCATAGTCAAGATGTAAGTGATTATTACAGGATAATCCTCCTGCGAGTTGAATCCATCTTATTAGAATTTCTTAAGAATATTTGTGACATCTCGAAATTCATATTCTCTGTCATTATTTCCATCCACTGCGTTTGTGTACGATAACCAAACTATTTCACATAAAATGTGAAATCACTCCAATCACTCTATATAAATAAAAAATAATTACCGAATATATGTAAGGGCAATTTCCAGAATGGCTGCATCTAATTGGCTAATTCTTTTTTGGTTGTGTTTGTAGGAAGGTTTGTATGAAAGAAAATGTTTGAAAGAGTTTGAGATTGTACGGAAAAGTGAAAAAATGAGTTGAATGAGTGAGAATGAAAAAACAACCTCCATATAAAAAGTTGACATTACACGACAGTGGTCGTACTGTAAAGAGAAGATTTGTTCTCATTATCTTCGTTATAACAGACGTGTAACATTAGTATGGATAGTTAATTCTATCAGATAAATTAGGGTCAAACAACCTAAGTATAAATGAATAAAAAATAAAAATGACTTCATAACAGTGAAGATCTAACCAAAAGCTCCACGTAATAGTCTTATTCACTTTAATATAGCTTCATATAGTTATTTCTTGATCTAATAAAAAAATACTAAATGCGTAATGCGTTGTAAATGTCCGTAATATTGAAAATTCTTAAATTACGTAAGAACAAATAGAAAAAGCTAAATTCCCATAATTCATCAAGTTTTTTGGTACAATTTAGCAACTTACAAATTAATATGGCAATAATGATCACAGGTTATCTATAATATAATAGTGACCTTAAATTATAAAAAATATGTAATACACTTTAAATTTAAAAGAATTCGTATGTATTTTATTGATTTATTACATAGATAAACAATTAGGCATGTTTATAATAATGTATAAAGTATGTACAATGTTGAACGCTGTTTTGATATATGTCGCTGTTAAATGTTTTTTAAAACACTGTTATTTCACCGGCGATAAATAGAAACATTTTATATTCAATGATTATACCGTGGCTGCATTTATTCTGCTACAAATCAATGTAATACTGACACGATTCAGAACTTGGTGAACTTTCAGTCTGCTGATTGCCTTGTTGATTATTTTAAAATTAATATTTAAAATTTATTATTTTTAACACATATGTAACTAAATGCGATCGATATATAAAACATTAAAAGTAGGTAGGTCAAACTTTAGGATAAGATATATTATCCTATTTCATATAGCGACAGATTTTCTTTTAACTGGTGGCATCTTCAATGCAGCGGTTGTAAAATAGCTTTATCATCATACAATGATATAATGTGAAGTAATAAATGAAATAAATTTATACATCTAATCGAGCTATATATAATAGGAATTATGAATGTAGATGTATGGATTTCCGGAACAAATGAATAGTAGTGTAATAAATTATTATCGTATCATATATAACGTGTTTTAGTAAACGATCATATGATAGGTTATCTATTTTGCAAAAAAATAGCAGTGATCTGTGATATATGAAATGTCGGTGTGTAAAAGAATAATAAGTTTAGAATTTCGTGTTCCTATCCTTTGCAATAAAACTTTTGTAAAACTTTGCATATAATATGTATCAAATGTGTTTTAATAGGTGATACTTTTATAACTTCCAACATGTCTATATTTCGATTGTTTGTATCATTAAAGCCTCTATTGAATTTTATTATGTACTCATACTGTATCTTTATTCCTGTTTTAGAATAAACGTAATTAGAAAATGTTCAAGAACTATAATAACAAAACCAATGTTCAAAGGTGAAATAGATAGATATAATGGCATCACAGTTGACTCTGTGAAGGAAACGTTCACTGAGAAGAACTTCAATAGCATATTAGAGGGTGAGTAAGACCTATTATATTGTACACAAAATTATATTCTAAACATACACATTATGGATGCACTTATTGTTATAGAATGATAAAATGGACTTATTAATTTAATTATTTAATTTTTGCAGGTACACTCGACAAATAAAATCAAACGGTTTTTGTTGCAGTAATATGTTGTAGCGGCCAATATATTCCAGGTGGAAGTGCAAAGTAACGCCCACTACTATAATGTACTGAGTTAAGCTTAAGCCTTAAGCGCTCGCCTTAGTAGTCTGGTGAAGCTGTTAAGACCTTGTTAAGTCAATAGCGTAGTCAGTTCGAAAAAAGAAAGGTGAATATTAATACACTTTTTCCCTAAATTGTATATTTTATTCATGTAAAATGTTTACAATTCTTTTAAATTACTTTCTGTTAGCAAACATGTTGGAATATAAAAACGTGAGAGATTTGTTACAAGAAATAATTTGTCAAAGTCATTGACATAAAAACCCAAGACAGTCTCAAATAAAAGTAGCGCTCAAAATCGTCCCCAAAAACTCATCAATATACATAGTATAAGTAGTTATAGTTATGTGATAAACTTATGAATTCGCAGATTCAATCTTACTGGAATGATTTAAAGTTGTTTTTACAAAGCAGTGTACAAAAAGCAATATAATTTTACGACCGAAGTTAGCCGGTAGGACAAAGTGTTGCAAGGACACGAGCGACAAGAAACTATTTGAAATGGCTGCATAATCCAAAATTATGCACTCATTTTTGTGTGCCGGCTGTGAGACGTTGTGTGCATCTTGGGTTTTTTTATATCAATGGTCAAAGTATACACAATGGTCTGATTTGCAAAATTTCAATTCTATGAAAAATATAATTGATTAGGATAGTACAATAAATAAAGTAACACAAGACGTTTTGAATAAATCTAAATGTGTTGTAGATTCAAAATTTATAACTACATAATAAAAGTAACTACAACCCTCGCCAACCTTTTTGACTGTTCTGAATAGAGATTTGCACGACACAAATGTGTATTATATTTTATGTATAATATCGAGACAAATTGAAGATAAATGCCATTTATAAATTCCTATAATAATATTTTAACCTTGTCTAACTTTTGACTATATTATGTAGAAGCCTGAATTTATAGCCAATGATATAATAAGTAAAAAGTTGTAGATACGTTACCTACATTATATTTTAACAAAATAAATGGCACGGTAACGCACACATACGTAAAGTAATATTGTAACGCCACGCTGTCTTAGATAAAATGTGAAAGTAAGATGGCATATTCTCAATATCGGTGGTGAAAAAGAAATAATTATATGTTGCTTAGATATAGGCGGACTGACGGGCAGCCGTCAAAAATAAGCTAGAAAGGCGCTTTCGAAGCACTTATGATGTATCTACAGCTTTATAGTTATAATATCATTGTTTATAGCTAATTTCAGAACGGCCAAAAAGATTGACAAGGAATTTAAAATTTCATATCTTACTCCTAAAAACAAATAAAAGGTGTATATTCGATATTATAGTTAATACTTTTTTTATCTTTTCCATTGCATGATAATAAACTTTTTTTCATCATTCAATTTTAGGAGAAGATATTATAGAAGCTGCCGTCAGAGAAGTTAGAGAGGAGACTGGTATAAAAGCAGCATTTCAATCATTGGTAACATTTAGACATTCACATAACATGATGTTTGGGAATTCTGACATATATATTCTCCTTATGATGGAAGCCCTGTCTGACAAAATTGTTGTATCCCAAAGAGAAGTGAAAGATTGTGTATGGATGAAAGTTGAAGATTACACGAACCATCCCCATGTCCACGAATTTAACAGACTCGTAGTTAGGAAGGCACTCGAATACAAAAATAAAAATATAAAACTCGATATCCAAAAACGTACTGTTAAATGGTCACAATTTGTGAGAGAAATGAACTTTTTAATGGTTGAAAATTGTAATGAATGAATCCGGACTATCTTAAAAATTAAATGTTTTACAAATGTTATGTAACTGTAAATAATTTAAGAATTTTGTTGTTTACAATTGTTATAGTATACAATACAGTTTTTTTTTATTTTCGGTTTTGGTTTTTTTTCTTCAATATCTTTTCCTCTCAACACTTACAGAATTGATCAACTATGATTTATTGTTGTTGTTTTTATTATTTAAATCAGGACAGTATAGTGATTTGGGCAGGAATATACTTGGAATTTTCTTCCACGATATTAGCAATGATTTTCGGTGTTCCTTAGTGGTCCGGTTAATCTGAAATAATAAAATTGCGTAAATTAGACACTTCAGTTATAACTTTTTTGCTTATAAATAATAATTCAAATTACATAATGTCAGATGTAGTTTACTGATTCATCTACACAGAGTTTAATTTGTTGGCTACATGTTAATTATTGAAATTGTTATATCGGGTGCAGGCATATGTTAAGACGGAATTTTGTTTGTAATAAAAATGGTATAAGTTTATAATATGGAAATTTAGACAAGAAGAAATTTTTCCTTAAGATAAACAAAGAATAGGGGATGAAGGCTATTTTATTTGAATTTTGTTTATTCTTACATATGCGGAACATAACAAACATCGATGAAAACTTAAGGATAAAGAAACGGACGACTAACAACATAATGCATGTATGTTGTTGTTGTTTTTAAATACCCTTGACTATATACATAGGTGTGTATAGTGCGAATAATGATCGAACCAAATAATGACGTTCGATTCGAATTTCGAATTATTCGAAACCGTTCGAATATTTTTTAAATGAGGAAGAAGTATTAAATTAGTAGTTATAGGAAATGATAAAACATCTCCCAATTAATTTTGTTTGCATAAAAACTTAAATATTTTTATAAGATAAACAGTGAACTGTCTTATTGAGTATGCATTTTTAAAATAGTTTAATTAAAATTCCTTTGACTGGCAGACGAATATATTGAACTAATTTTGTACATGTATTATTAATTATTTAATAAATGATTATTACATAATTATTTGATAAATTTATAATTAGTTAAAATAGTTTCAATTATTCACTTAATTAAACTTATTGGAATAATCCGAATAGTTGGAATTATTTCAATAGTTCAAATTTTTTCAATCGATTTAGTCTTTTCGATTGCTATCGAATAATTCGTTATTTTGATTTTTGCACACCCCTACTATATATACTTTTTTATTTCAGGACACGATTGTTAAATCTCTGAGTATATAGCGTCTTATCTATGGTTAAATCTGTCTAAGTAGTCCGATGAAGCCCTTAAGCCCTTGGTTCTAACTGACTACGCTATTGACCTGGCAAGGTCTTAACAGCTTCACCGGATAACTAAGGCGAGCGCTTAAAGCACTCAACCGGACCAAGGGCAATAATGTAGTCAGTTCGAAAAAGAAAAAATCTATCTAAGCAGTCTATGTCGAAATAGAAGCGCATGTAGGTTTCGCAATATTGGGTTCTTTTCACGTTTTACAATATAATCAAGTTTGAGTCGCAATTTTCACAAAAACTCGTTCGGAAGAATCAAGTTTACAAATACATAAAAATCGTTGTCGAATTACATTAGTAGTGGTAGTTTTGGTGAATCGTACGTCATGGGTATTTACGAGAAATATTGGTAGGTTAGCAAATATGTACTTATAAACTGCAGCACGAAATAGCCACTATTAAACTGTCCACAAAACCCGTGTTGCTATTTATAAGTCGGATAAATTTACATTTTACAATATATATAAATTAAATCATAGATATCTGCCGCTGTAAGTGCAACATTCAAAAACTAGTTCCCGGATAAATTATGATAATTTTTTTTAGTATTATTTATTGGATACTTGGTTCATATATGTAAATTATCACGATATCTTCATCGCTTTTCTTTTCTTTTTATGCCAGCTGGCAAACGAACAGGTGGGTCACCTGTTGTTAAGTGATCACCACCGTCCATAGACACTAACAACACCAGGGGAGTCGAAAGTGCGTTGCCAGCCTGTACTTGTGGGTAAGGGAGGGAGGGGGAGTGGAGAGGGGAAGGGAGGGAGTTGGGTCTCCGGCGCTCTTAATGACCGAACGAAACGCAACAATTCAAGCACTGTTACTTCACGTCGGTTTTCTGTGAGAGGGTGGTACTACCCCGGACGAGCCGACCCATTCATACTGAAACCAATAATAGCTTCAGCGTGGCTCTACCACCTACTAAAATCATCTATACTATAGTATAAAGAGGTAAAGTTTGTGAGGTCAAAATCGTCCCATAAAACTCACCAATATACGTAGTATAAGTAGTTATAGTTATGCGATAAACTTATGATTTCGCAGATTCAATCTTACTGGAATGATTTAAAGTTGCTTTTACAAAGCAGTGTACAAAAAGCAATATAATTTTACGACCGAAGTTAGCCGGTAGGACAAAGTGTTGCAAGGACACGAGCGACAAAAAAACTATTTGAAATGACTGCATAATCCAAAATTATGCACTCATTTTTGTGTGCCGGCTGTGAGACGTTGTGTGCATCTTGGGTTTTTTTCTATCAATGGTCAAAGTACACACAATGGTCTGATTTGGAAATTTCAATTCTATGAAAAATATAATTGATTAGGATAGTACAACAAACAAAGTAACACAAGACGTTTTGAATAAATCTAAATGTGTTGTAGATTCAAAATTTATAACTACATAATAAAAGTAACTACAACCCTCGCCAACCTTTTTGACTGTTCTGAATAGAAATTTGCACGACACAAATGTGTATTATATTTTATGTATAATATCGAGACAAATTGAAGATAAATGCCATTTATAAATTCCTATAATAATATTTTAACCTTGTCTAACTTTTGACTATATTATGTAGAAGCCTGAATTTATAGCCAATGATATAATAAGTAAAAAGTTGTAGATACGTTACCTACATTATATTTTAACAAAATAAATGGCACGGTAACGCACACATACGTAAAGTAATATTGTAACGCCACGCTGTCTTAGATAAAATGTGAAAGTAAGATGGCATATTCTCAATATCGGTGGTGAAAAAGAAATAATTATATGTTGCTTAGATATAGGCGGACTGACGGGCAGCCGTCAAAAATAAGCTAGAAAGGCGCTTTCGAAGCACTTATGATGTATCTACAGCTTTATAGTTATAATATCATTGTTTATAGCTAATTTCAGAACGGCCAAAAAGATTGACAAGGAATTTAAAATTTCATATCTTACTCCTAAAAACAAATAAAAGGTGTATATTCGATATTATAGTTAATACTTTTTTTATCTTTCCCATTGCATGATAATAAACTTTTTTTTTCATCATTCAATTTTAGGAGAAGATATTATAGAAGCTGCCGTCAGAGAAGTTAGAGAGGAGACTGGTATAAAAGCAGCATTTCAATCATTGGTAACATTTAGACATTCACATAACATGATGTTTGGGAATTCTGACATATATATTCTCCTTATGATGGAAGCCCTGTCTGACAAAATTGTTGTATCCCAAAGAGAAGTGAAAGATTGTGTATGGATGAAAGTTGAAGATTACACGAACCATCCCCATGTCCACGAATTTAACAGACTCGTAGTTAGGAAGGCACTCGAATACAAAAATAAAAATATAAAACTCGATATCCAAAAACGTACTGTTAAATGGTCACAATTTGTGAGAGAAATGAACTTTTTAATGGTTGAAAATTGTAATGAATGAATCCGGACTATCTTAAAAATTAAATGTTTTACAAATGTTATGTAACTGTAAATAATTTAAGAATTTTGTTGTTTACAATTGTTATAGTATACAATACAGTTTTTTTTTATTTTCGGTTTTGGTTTTTTTTCTTCAATATCTTTTCCTCTCAACACTTACAGAATTGATCAACTATGATTTATTGTTGTTGTTTTTATTATTTAAATCAGGACAGTATAGTGATTTGGGCAGGAATATACTTGGAATTTTCTTCCACGATATTAGCAATGATTTTCGGTGTTCCTTAGTGGTCCGGTTAATCTGAAATAATAAAATTGCGTAAATTAGACACTTCAGTTATAACTTTTTTGCTTATAAATAATAATTCAAATTACATAATGTCAGATGTAGTTTACTGATTCATCTACACAGAGTTTAATTTGTTGGCTACATGTTAATTATTGAAATTGTTATATCGGGTGCAGGCATATGTTAAGACGGAATTTTGTTTGTAATAAAAATGGTATAAGTTTATAATATGGAAATTTAGACAAGAAGAAATTTTTCCTTAAGATAAACAAAGAATAGGGGATGAAGGCTATTTTATTTGAATTTTGTTTATTCTTACATATGCGGAACATAACAAACATCGATGAAAACTTAAGGATAAAGAAACGGACGACTAACAACATAATGCATGTATGTTGTTGTTGTTTTTAAATACCCTTGACTATATACATAGGTGTGTATAGTGCGAATAATGATCGAACCAAATAATGACGTTCGATTCGAATTTCGAATTATTCGAAACCGTTCGAATATTTTTTAAATGAGGAAGAAGTATTAAATTAGTAGTTATAGGAAATGATAAAACATCTCCCAATTAATTTTGTTTGCATAAAAACTTAAATATTTTTATAAGATAAACAGTGAACTTTCTTATTGAGTATGCATTTTTAAAATAGTTTAATTAAAATTCCTTTGACTGGCAGACGAATATATTGAACTAATTTTGTACATGTATTATTAATTATTTAATAAATGATTATTACATAATTATTTGATAAATTTATAATTAGTTAAAATAGTTTCAATTATTCACTTAATTAAACTTATTGGAATAATCCGAATAGTTGGAATTATTTCAATAGTTCAAATTTTTTCAATCGATTTAGTCTTTTCGATTGCTATCGAATAATTCGTTATTTTGATTTTTGCACACCCCTACTATATATACTTTTTTATTTCAGGACACGATTGTTAAATCTCTGAGTATATAGCGTCTTATCTATGGTTAAATCTGTCTAAGTAGTCCGATGAAGCCCTTAAGCCCTTGGTTCTAACTGACTACGCTATTGACCTGGCAAGGTCTTAACAGCTTCACCGGATAACTAAGGCGAGCGCTTAAAGCACTCAACCGGACCAAGGGCAATAATGTAGTCAGTTCGAAAAAGAAAAAATCTATCTAAGCAGTCTATGTCGAAATAGAAGCGCATGTAGGTTTCGCAATATTGGGTTCTTTTCACGTTTTACAATATAATCAAGTTTGAGTCGCAATTTTCACAAAAACTCGTTCGGAAGAATCAAGTTTACAAATACATAAAAATCGTTGTCGAATTACATTAGTAGTGGTAGTTTTGGTGAATCGTACGTCATGGGTATTTACGAGAAATATTGGTAGGTTAGCAAATATGTACTTATAAACTGCAGCACGAAATAGCCACTATTAAACTGTCCACAAAACCCGTGTTGCTATTTATAAGTCGGATAAATTTACATTTTACAATATATATAAATTAAATCATAGATATCTGCCGCTGTAAGTGCAACATTCAAAAACTAGTTCCCGGATAAATTATGATAATTTTTTTTAGTATTATTTATTGGATACTTGGTTCATATATGTAAATTATCACGATATCTTCATCGCTTTTCTTTTCTTTTTATGCCAGCTGGCAAACGAACAGGTGGGTCACCTGTTGTTAAGTGATCACCACCGTCCATAGACACTAACAACACCAGGGGAGTCGAAAGTGCGTTGCCAGCCTGTACTTGTGGGTAAGGGAGGGAGGGGGAGTGGAGAGGGGAAGGGAGGGAGTTGGGTCTCCGGCGCTCTTAATGACCGAACGAAACGCAACAATTCAAGCACTGTTACTTCACGTCGGTTTTCTGTGAGAGGGTGGTACTACCCCGGACGAGCCGACCCATTCATACTGAAACCAATAATAGCTTCAGCGTGGCTCTACCACCTACTAAAATCATCTATACTATAGTATAAAGAGGTAAAGTTTGTGAGGTTGAACGCGCTAGTATCTGGAACTACTAGTCCGATTTGAAAAATTCAGTGTTAGATAAGTCATTTATCGAGGAAGGTTATAGCAATGAAGAATGTTTCAAAATCGGGTTATTTTTCCTCTTGAGAGTTTCTGTTGCGTGTTAGCGTTACCCCAAAGTTACTATTCCACGCGGACGAAGTCGCGGGCAGAAGTTGGCTTAATATAAAGTTATTAAGGTTTTAGGTAACAACTATTTTTGTAAGCGCCACGAGTTCAGCTATGAGTGAAGTTGGACAAGCGGTGTGGGTGCACAAACGCGGGGAGAGGAAGTAAACCGATAACATTGTTTACAAATAAATTTTGTAAATAAAGCACGTTCTTACCTTCAATTTTTTTCATCTGTATATAAAATATATTGTTTAAATAATAAACAACACAGATAAACTCGTGGTTATCAGCTAGTAATCGATATATGGATAAACTATGTGTCTAATGTTAGTTTAAAGTTTAAAGTCTTCTGTGTATTTACTTGAAACGATAAAAGAGATCAATTAAATTTTACTCAATGACCAACGAAGACATTCCGTACCACTGGTATCAGTTTGTCGTATGTTTGTACAGCTGTCGCTGAGAATTATCGGCATGACACAGAGTTTACAAGTTTTTAATTATAGTATTATATTATTTCTGTATAATAAATTTAATCTTTACAAAAAATAATTTTAATGTGTTCACCTGCTACATGACACCTACATCTTCATGACATCGATTTAATAAAGATCATATTCATCAGCTCGATGCTTAGTCTTTGAGATACTATGTAGTTATTAGCGAAACCTAAGCCGTAAAATCAGTGACTGCACTTTTAAAATTCTGCGACCCTTTCAAAATTCCCCCGCGATTTCAAACTGTAAAGCGTAGAGTCAACATAATCATGATACGCTTGATCTGTATTGACAATGCGCAACGTCGACATTGATTTTTTACGGTTGGTACACACTTGTATTGTAGTTTTTGCACCTGAGAACGAAATCTGAATGCATTGTCTGACAATGGGTTTTGTTATATCGTGTAACATGAGAACCGCTGCTACGTGAGCGAGAAATGAGGTAGCGATGCTAACACTAGAATTCGTTACAAATTCTATAACCTGTCGGCAATTTATTGCTCAATATTTTTTTTTATTCTAGCACGGCAAATTGACTGCATTATGTCTGCTAGTAAGCACAGTACAATCCAAAAACAATGGCGATCACCGAGTGACACACTATCCCTCGCCGTTCGCCGTTGTTATGCCGACCTACGAAAAGCTGGATATGCACAGGCTGATCCCGAAACGCGACCCGCAGAAGCGAATCGCTATGACGGGCTTTTCCGCCCTATATAAAGCTGAGAGTAATAAAATTAGTTTTCGCATTTGAGCATGACCACAATCAAACTTTTATCGGAACATCTTCAGAACAGAATAGATAACTGTGGATTATTTACTAAGCGATTAGATTAGTAAACTCATTTTGAACTGTCTATTTAAATTATTGATAATAATTTCCAAGAACTGATACTACCTACGTATCATCATTAGATAGTATTCAACAAAGTTGCTTTTCGCGTTTGTCTGTGTGTTCATCTAATTTTTCTAAACTACGCGATGGATTTTGATACGGTTTTCACTATCGTTTAGATAATGCCTTTCTAAAAAAGATTTTTCTGGCACTTAGTTTGTTAATATTAGCTAAACCTTAAGAAAAACAATATGATCTACTACAAATGTGTACCGACAACAAAAAATCAACGATGGCATATGCTTGTCTCCTAACGTTAACTCACAGTAATTATATTGTTATCTTTTACATATACTGATGAAAATAACCAAGTACCTATATGTATTTACAAATAAATATTCTAGTTACGTTGGGCATTTAATGTAGATCAGAATTACCCTTCACAGCATGTCATTTGAATGAATATCTTGAAGATACCAGAGATTAAATTTATGTGCAACAAAAACAAAGTTTTCGTGGGAATATACGGAGCTTCTTTTGAAGAATTATAACTGTTAAAATGCTATAAATATGTAATTTATGATGCCCTGTTATTAGATTACAACCGAGCAAAACCGGGGTAATCCACTAATACTTTTTCCATAATTAATAATCTAGAGATCGATGTTATAAATTCTTCTCACAAAATTAATTAGATCTTGTCTTTTTCCATTATTAAGATAATGCGAACGAAGTAATTTGTTTTTTATTATACATATTTTGTATAAAATCAAAAAAACTGCTACGGAATTACCTAAACTATAGTGAAATGACGTCACATCACCTTAATTTCAAATTAAAACTCACCTGTTGTTGTTTTGTATTCTTCAACGTGAAATATAATGAGAAACTCAGAAACAATAACTTGAGCGTGATAGCAACAGACACAACGATTATAAACGCGTAACTCATGTTTGTAAGTAAAATGCTTTGTTGATTTATTAAAACACAGCGTCGTAAGGCAACACTCACAGTCGAACTAAAACTGCACGAGAACTTACAACATCTTTGTGGTTATGTTGATTTTTTTTATCGAAGTCAACTCCGTTGCCGCTCGTCGAGCGCCATAGAAATCTTAATAAATAGAAGTGACATCTTGGAATATGTGTATAATTTGTACGTATAAATTTGGTCGAACCAAATGACTCAAATTTACATATCCGCTATATGTCTTCATAAGGTCAATGACGACTTAGTTGAAGAAATATTCCAATTTGTAAGTTCTAACAACGATCTTATATTCTTATATTTTTACTATTCTTACCATAAATAATGTTTTTTTGCTTCAAAAGAGATAATAATGTAAAGAAATAAGGAAAAACAGATATAACTTTCATGAGTTCCTTTTTTATTTTCTATACTTATGAACTTAAACTTTTATAATTGCTCTTCTAACTTAGGTTTGCTTGAGGTACCTATCATTACATAGTATAAAACAAAGTCCCCTACCGCGTCTGTCTGTCTGTCTGTTCGCGATAAACTCAAAAACTACCGAACGGATTTTCATGCGGTTTTCACCGGGGATAGAGTGATTGATGAGGAACGTTTTATAATTTCAAGGATTTTTCCATAATCAGGGCGGGACAACGTCTGCCGGGCCCGCTCGTAGACATGAAATAATACAAGTGAAAGGTATTTATTAAAAAAATTACATATCATAAATATCTAAATCGGTTAGTTTGTGCGTTATTGGTCTTATAACACTTATTTACGTAATTTTCTTTTAAAATGATATTCTGCGTCCCGGTATCACGTAATAACAAAACAGTGTAAAATTGTGGGATAAATTGAGTAAAACGTGATTCGCTTCTAAAATATCACTAAATTCTACACAATAATATTTATCGCGGTTATGCAAACGCCACAAAGTAGCACAGTAGCCAATCTATTGTTTAACCACCGGTCAGCCAAATGTGCGATTCGGCGAACGCTCCCTACTTGAATCGTCACTGGTTACCGATTTAACCTTTGTATATCTTCATCGACATACCCTATAACCTCCAATGTCGCAGTGTTCATGGTGATCTAGAAATGAGATGATAAAGTACATCCATCACAAGAGTTACAGAGCATCGCACCGCTTGCATCAGAGCTCAAGATGCGAACCTTACGACTTGTCACAAGAGGATCTACTCAGCATCTATATGCATTTAAAATAAATCCAACGGACATGAAGCAGTTTAAATAAAAGATTACAAGTTATGTTCATTTATATAACAAAAAATCATTAATATTTTGGCTTACACCTGCAGAACTACGGATATCGATATAGTTACCAAACAAAAATTGTTGTTATTATTCAAAATATCGAATGATATAAAAATAAATCATGGTCATCTCACGAAGTGACATCAAAATTGAGAAATACTCCTGTTATGATTCTATAAAATATTAGAGCTCAAGTTCATATCTACACGTTTCATAGGAAATTGATTTTTTCACTTGTGTCGAATTGTATATAGCCGTGTAGAGGCCTCGTAACGACGTTCACTTTGTAGTATGTGTACTTCGTATGCATCATACGCACACTGTCATACAGGATTACGTGGAAATTATTTGTAAAGCTTTTCAATTTATTATATATTACCGATCTTTCCTGGTACAAGGGCAGTGGTAACTTGTTATCATTAAATTATTTGAGCGTTTGAAGAATGTTGATACTGTAGACCAGGGGTTCCTAAACTTTCAAGATAACGGAACAACAACCAAATACCTTTTATTTTAAGGAACCCCATATCAGATGATTACAAATCAACTCAGAAATTGATATAAGAATTTTTTTAAAGATTTATGTAATATAATTGAAACACATTATTCTTAACTTAAATTTGTAACCATGGTTTTATTTCATAGCTAATAATAAATAATTTTGGTGGACTATTCTACTGAACGCGATTCCGCGGAACCCGCTTTGGGAATCCCTGCTGTAGACAGTATTTATGATATAAAAAAGTAGAACGTAAAACTGTTTATAAATGCTTTGTTAGCTCAAAGAATCCCAAGTGTAATATTTGTGTTTATTTGGAAAAAGTAGTATATGATCTTAATACAAAATCAACTTAATTTTATTCTTTTTTATAGAAAATAAAGTTCAATGTTGATTGACAATGAAAATTATCGCCGCCATATAAATAAAATGTAAAAAAAAATGTGTATTACTTCCTTTTTCTTTTTAATTACGTGTCTACAACAATTGTGTAGAGATTGCTGTACAGAAATGTTAGTCAGTTGAAACGTGAAACCTTGACCTAGTATGTAACTATTATTATTTTCTTAGTTGACTTTTTTAACATTTCGAATGGTCTAACTACCAATGATATTATTCAGGCTAAAGCTACTAATTTTTGTGATATCATTTACTCGATATTATTTTCTTGATAAATAAACACTATCAAAGTTCAATGAACCATCCCGTTTTTTTTCAATGCGAGTTTCTTTAATATATGAAAGAAAAAGACTTTTTATCTAATATTATTTTCGAAAGGAAATACACTGTATAAAATATCGTAATACACGAAATTGTACGTTATTTTTATTTTTAGCGTGTACCAAAGTTGTATATTACATTATGAATAAATTACATTATGAATAAAATAAATATTGAAAAAAAAAAATCAAACTTGTATGTGTTGCTCTTTAAAGATGTACCGTGTTATAACAAAAATTTAAATACGTATTTAATACTTGATTTAAAAAGTTTGGATACTTTCGTATTGAATGCACCGCAAGTACTTAACTTTTTTGTTAACACGGAGAAAGTTAAATGAATTACCTAAAACTACGCTAAATCACATAATTTATAAAACCAACCTGCGAACAGAAACGAGTTTATTTTATGATAAACTTGTTATCTTTAAATTTTTAGTTCCTACAACTAATCTGTACTATCTTATAATGTACTTTGAATGTATTAAAGAGTTTGTAACCGAAATGTGACGAAGCTCCATGTAACATCTAAGAAATACGCTTTCTTTACATATATGATACTATATAGTTGTGTATTATATTATTCTGGCTCTTAACTTTTATTTGACTGTGTAATCTGTAGTAAATTTAATATTACTTATAATGACGTAGAACATTTAAATGCTTATAAGAAGGTATAATTATATCCTTTAATCATCAATTAATATTCCTTAATGTTCTCTGTGTTTGAAGGTTTACGGAAACTTCCGTACTAACCGTCAGTAGATACCTATATTGTTTGTTGAAGCCTTGAAAAACTTCAGTATAAATATAATTGTTTTTCTAAACTGCTGTATATAAGTATCTACAAGATTAAATTAGTTTTTTTCTATATCATAAGATGCAAGCGAACAGACGGGTCACCTGTTGTTAAGTGATCACCACCGTCCCCATAGACACTTGCAACACCAGGGGATTCGCAAGTGCGTTGTCAGCCTGTGTTGTCAGTGGGGAGAGGGGACGGGGAAGGGGGAAGGGAATTGGGCCTCCAGCGCTTTCACTGACCGAACAAAACGAAACAATGCAAGCACTGTTACTTCACGTCGGTTTTGTATGAAGATGTTTAGATGTTTATACAGCATAAACGTTTGGACGTAGATATTGAATTATATTTGCTAGTAACGAAGGAGAACGGTTCCTCGTTGCTTCTAAGAGAAGCATGTTAGAGGTGTCAGCTCTGAGTTGTGGGTTCCCGCATAACATCTTCGGGAGACCCAAGGTCGTGGCCAAGAAAGCGGAGTATGCTAGTCGTGAAGCCGCGACTCTGGTCGAAATATGCGTTAAGCGGCGAAGGGGTTTGTAGACGCTAGCGGTGTTATTACAAAAAGTTAAATGCGCATTGAACCCTGGCTTTAAAAAGGTCTCGTATTAAATGCACCGCTGTCGCTGAATGTTCGCCATCTTGCTCTTTTGTTCGCTCTGGTTACGTTAGCTTAGACTTGTGAAAAAGGATAACGCGAACTTTCCTCGGGCAAGAGCGGTGCATTTATTACGACACCTTTTTAAACCAATTATTTAATACGTATTTAACTTTTTTGTAATAACACGGTAAGAGTCCGACATAACATCCCCTCCTTAAAAATAATTAATAAATTCGTTAAACTAACCACGGAGTAGTGAGAGGTACAAGTAAGAGCGTAGCTACCGCCGCGCCGAATCACCAGCATCAATGATACGGTTTGTGAGGTTACTTTAATTGTAGTATATCTGTTCAATAGCGTTATCGGTTCGATAACTTGTCATATTGCGTTTCTGAACACACAATCATACGATAAATATCAGTAAAACTCAATGGGCCATTTGACAGTGTATCTTATGTGTTAACTTTGTTGAGTCAATAAGTATTGGTAGTTTAACCGAGTATCTCAGAAACCGGGCATTAGTTTCATTAATAAAAAAAAGTTCCATATTATAAAGTAAGAAAGATATATTTATTCAGCACATACAACACATATTTACAAGTATATACATAAAAAATTACAATGACACAAGTGTTGCATGGAGTGAAAAGGTCTTTGTCTCAGCACAAGCTGTAGGCTTGCAAGTGCAAGTGTTGCAGCGATGGTTTTCAGACAAAGCCTGCACTGTATACTAATACATGGATGCAATTACAAACACACGGATGCACTTACACGATCATTTCGAATGAATATTATACGTGTCCTTAATAATTGAACCCAATACTGCCTAGATACGATACGATACAATATAATACAATGATTTCGCGAAACTGCGGAATTAGATATCTGCCATTTTCAAACGACTGCACATTAGCTCAAAGATCAAGTAACAATCCCATGAGTTGTACGAGATTTCCATAAGGCCCTAACAGATAAATAACTAATTACAAAACACCAAATATCACATTATACGACAAAATTAATAAACCCCTTTATCTTATAGATATAATCATACGCAACAAACAATTTATAATCATGTTTCTCTGAAAAATTTGCAAAATACACAGCCTTATCTATTCAAATTAAAAGTCAATAGTAAGTATTTCCTCAAAGACGAGAAATAAATAAAAAAAAGATAAATAAATTGTATGTTTTGAAGTTAAATGCAGAAGATTACTTCTGCACACAGAAAGACATAATACAGAGAAATGTATTTTCGTATCAACGGTGTTGACTGCAAAAATCTCCTCGAAGGAGTTAACAAGGTGTTAGGTTAGTCGCTTACAGTATTCTAAGAGATGATAGTTCATGGTCACATTTAACATATAAAATAATAATATCAAAACAAATCCTAATAAACAACAATGAGAACCTAAGTTGAAGTCTAAAACTTTTAAAAGTATATACATAAACGTAATAAACCTAGGTGCAATGACCGTTGCCTAAACCTGTAAGGGGCGACTCGGAGTTAATAAAACGGACAATAAACCCTTTTGTTTTGTTCATGCCATTCCCACGTTCACTTTCAAGTGAAATTGAAGTCACCCGACCTTCACTGACAATGTGTTTTAACATAGACGCATAGAGGTATACGTATAATTTTTGTATTCTTCTAGACAATTAGGTTAACTATTAAGCACCTAGTTTTTTAATTGATTTAGGACGAGAATCGAGTGGAGAGTATCCTCCATAAATATTGCTACTGTCTAAAATTTCAGCTTGTATATACAAAAGGGGCAATCTATGTGAGTGTACCAAGAGGAGAAATGCTAACCCGAGACAAGTGGCAATCTCTCATTTTGAAAAGTTTAACTCATCTTGGGCTAGTAAATCTACACAATTTCAATAAAGAAGTATGATTTGGATTATCGTGAGAGGTAATTTCTGGAACCACTAATTCTAATAGTTTGCTTACAGTAACCGCGTTTTCACTGAGTCAAATTTGGTAGGTATATTTTATCTTTACCAAAGTTTATATTCTATAGAACGCAATATGTTTGGTAAATAAAATTTAAAATAAGATTTACATTCAATCCCATTTTATAATTTCGTTTGGTGCACAATTTCAATTGGTCCATTTCAATTTGAAAAGTCAGTTCATCGTTGCAATAACAATCATAGTTTTATACTTTGGAGTGAAGTGGATATTTTACTACCTCTTTCATGTTCTTAAACACATACACGTCGTTTAAAAACGCAACTGAACAAGATCACGTCATGTGGACCCCTTTTCCCACTTGATCATGGAATTAAAATAAAGTAAATTTTCAAAAAAAAGTATTAACTAACTTCAATATCAATCAAAAACCCATAAGGCACTAAAAAGCGGAAAATAACTAGTTTATCAAAAATAAAACATATGAATATGTGTGCTACCTAGAGAAGTACTGGAAGTCAGTACCAACCAAAATTTTTGTGTTACAGAGACGCGACAGTGGACTTAAACTTGTAATTTTATTTTGTTTTATTGCAAATGTGTTTCATTCGAAAATCTACTTCTAAAAATTGCAAATTTCAAATACGACTGTTCTTCAGAAGCACATGACTTGACAAATAAACACGATAGAAAAAAGAAAATAAAATTTAATAAATTAGGCTGCATATTAAGGAATTTCAGAACCGAACTATTCTTCGTTGTCCGCTTCACGTGAAATGTGCACGATACAAACACTTACATCACAGATAAAAGCCGAATATTTAATTATTATAATTTGGTACAACATTCTGATAATATCCATCTGGAATATAAGTAAAAATAGGAAGTAAGTAAAAATATATAATAAATTAATTGATTCTTAGACAAAAACATGTATCAAGATCAGCGACATAAAAATATAGAGCAAATAACATGGCTGAGGCACCAGAAATAAGTAAACTTACATCATACAAGTTGACACAAATCGAATCGGGTGTCTGTATGTGGACTAATACGAAATATCACACGTCACATCGATTATACGCTGTTTGGTTTGTGTAACACGCCGCACATTTCAGTATAACCTAAAATTACAAGCGTAAAATTAACCTGATTAATTATTTTTATTCATGAAGTAAACAGGTTACTGTTTACGAAAGCCATACATAATCTGTTATGATTCATAAGATTTTTTGAAGTAAAACTTCTTATGGGCTTTCCAATTCTAATCCGCAATCATTTTGTATGACGAAAAGTGGTAAGGATAAACACTGTGTCGGGTATAGTGTTGAAAACACCGGTTCTCGTCCGATCACCGAATTAACGCAACGTCGGGCCCGGTCAGTACTTAGATGTGACCGTTTGGGAACACAGCGTAACGTTGGATTTTTGTTGTATTAAAAAAAAACCCTATAATACAAAAGTTTCATTTCTATGATGTGGCTTTACGACACACTATATTTTTTATTTAATCAAAAAACATTATATCAACGGTGAAAGGGTTAGTTACTGACAAAGGAAGGTCAATTAAGTCGATTTGTCATAGTATTTAAAAGTCATTAGTATTTATTAACACTCATTGTAGTTTAGACAGTGTCTACAGCGCGCGCCTGTTCACTGTACTGACAGTGCTCGCCGCTTTGGGATAAATAAATTCATATTGCTTAAACTAATGCAGTGAAATTTTCTTTCAAAATATTAAACTTTAATATATAATGCATGTGCCTGACATTTTTTTTTTATTATTTCAGGGAGAAGTCATTACAATTTTCATTTGTTTATTCAAAAGTTTATTAACAATATGTTCATAAATAAATAATCGATTATTTATTAAACTATAAATATTAAACAACAAATCCTGAAAATTCATTGAAATATCTTTTACGGTTTCTCTGTAATCTATATTTTAATTAAAATTCTCCAAAATTTTCATTATCAAAATATTTTTTGTAAAAACTAAAATTAAAAAAAAACGTTTTAGGGTATCATTATTGATAGTGACTATTTTATATTGAAATATATTAATTTTAATTTCATGATCAAGTGAGAAAAGGGGGTCCACTTGACGTGATCTTACTCAACTGTTAACTTATCATTAGAATTAATACTAATAAAATATTTATGTATGTTTCCTTGCTGTTATCTGCGACTTCGTCAGCATTGTTTATTATCTTGGCCGTATATTTTATGTTTAGACAAAAAAAAAGAAAGTGAAATAAATACTCTGTTTAAAAAAATGTTTCCTTGCTGTTATCTGCGACTTCGTCAGCATTGTTTATTATCTTGGCCGTATATTTTATGTTTAGACAAAAAAAAAGAAAGTGAAATAAATACTCTGTTTAAAAAAAAAAAATGAAAACAATTTTACTTCCCCAACAGTTTACTTCCCCTCTTCTGCGAAAGCATACCACAGGGCTTGTCTAACTTCTCCACGATAAAGAAAAACGTCTATGACGGAGTAATGCTTATAAAAATCATAGTTTCTTTAAAACTGATGAAACAGGACGCGGTATTAAGGAAATTTAGCAGCTAGACTAATTGTTTCGATCGAACCTATGATTTCAATCTTGTGACCATACAAAAACTGTAGTCTTTTGAATTCATTAGATAGTTAATGAAGACTAGTTATCACAAGGACTTTTTCGTGCACACGGGAGCATGCTGTGACCTTAAAGGGTAATTCGAAAATAGCGAAAAACTCCCGTAAGTTGGCTTTCGTTCTGATAATTTGATAACAGTATCTTGCCATAATATGCCTCAAGTGGCCAAAATAACAAAGTGTACATTTTTGAACTTTTTGAGATACAAAAATTTATGAACTTGAACTTTAGGAAATTAGCGTGCCCCCAAAAAGGAAGTGACAAAAGTAGGCCTGGTTATTCTAATGACATTCGATGCCTGATATAAGAAGTAAGTAAGGTATTTTTTGAATACCTGTTAAGCTAGATACTAATGGCGAAAAATGGTGACTGGTGGTATACAAAAGGGAAGCTGTTAAAAAAAATCATCATACTTGCATTCCATAGTTCGTGTCACTTAGTACAACAGTGTGAGTTCATTTTCAAAGATAGTTAACCAAATGAAATAAAACATATGAATATGTGTGCTACCTAGAGATGTACTGGAAGTCGGTACCAACCAAAATTTTTGTATTACAGCGACGCGAGATTGGACTTAAACTTTGTACTTATGTAGATGATGATAGATAGATAGATCTATCTAGATAGATAGATAGATAGATGATACTTATGATATGATTTTCGGTTTGGTTGGCACCGACTTCCAATACATCTCTAGGTAGCACACATATTCATATGTTTTATTTCATTTGGTTAATTTGATATACTATTTATTTTCCGCTTTTTAGTGCCTTATGGGTTTTTGATTTGTTTTTGATTGAAAAAAAACTTTTTTTTAAATTGATAACCTCCTCCTTTTTTTGAAGTCGGATAAAAAATGAAAACCAATCTTAACACCGACGAAAATAGTAAAAGGCATCGGAGTGGATCACAAACAAAAATGTTCGCAGGTATTGCGTTTTGAAAAAATGTATTGGATTAATTACGTATATTTTTTAAGTTAAGATAGAATTTATAACGGACACCGGTATTTAGGAGTATATATTCGTGGTTATTATAAAGAAACATGCGTGAGCAAAGTTATATGAGAGTACACATGACTGAAAACTTTTTGTAAGGTACACTCGATACTTTAGCTCTAAGTAAAGAACGATTTCATTAGGTATATCAGTTTGCTATTACGGCTCATAAAACCATTAACATAGCGCAAAGTGTGATACAGGAGGATGTTAATATGTTATTCTGATGGGCTCATGATCTTAGTGATCTGTATACTAAATTAATATTCACACATCTTTTTTTTATAGTAGTACGGCAAAAGCACAGTACAATCCAAAAACAATGGCGACCACCGAGTGACACACTACCCATCGCCGGTCGCCGCTGTTATGCCGGCCTGCAAAAAGCTGGATATGCACAGGCTGATCCCGAAACGCGATCCGCAGAAGCAAATCACTATGACGGGCTTTTTCACCATATACATGGTGGTTGCGACCCAGTCAGGCTGTAAAACCCTACCACCCCGCTATCGCCATTGCCTCGTTCGTTATTCAGCAGGGTGCACCACGTGCAGGATGAGGTTCGCTTGGCTGTCTCAAGTCTTATGATGTTATTCGACACCCCTTACACCCCAAAACGCGGTAGCATGTCAAGCCAAGTTCGAGCTATCAGAACGGCGAGAGCGCGCTACCGTGTGTAATATTACACGAACTATTTGGAGCCACTTTTCACTTGCTCATATCTCATAAACTATTTCACATAAACATGTCAAATTCAGCTCATGTATTAAGACTTGCGAAATATGTATGTACTCTAAATTTTATAAACACACATCAAACAGTTATTTAAATATTCACGTCCAAAAATCATCATTTTTATCACCGGTTGACCTATAGACCAGAATTCTAACCCAGTTCCAGATGACCTAGAAAGTTCAAATTTGCCATCCAGATAGGTAGTTGAGTGAATACAAAGGAAAACTAGCCAAGTCAGACCTTGGGCTTCAATATTATCCCAAATTATAAGTAGAAACGATTTTTGAAGCTGTTATAAGATATTTTATGTTTTTATAAATAAATTCCAGGACTGACCATTGAACTTGGTACCCATTTAGATCCCACTTCTTTTTTTGTTGAAGTCAACAACCGAGGCATATATAATATTGACCTTGGCTCTCATTTCATATTTATGTAATTGATGTGATTTGTCATACAAAAAAAAACTATTTGCCTAAGATATAAGTGTGACAGTAAAACTATTTGATTTTTGTAGTTGAGTACAAGGCACGCGTTCGCTTATTAAAACTAATTGACTGTTATTTTGAAAATTGTTATGGTGTATGAATCGGGAGAGATAGATGAAGGAAGCACATTCTTTTGCGGTACGCATAGTAAATAGAGGCGCAAAGAACCTAGAGTCAATAAATGAGACATTGACTAGAAATGGATA
>MU161049.1:0-15679 GCA_015888305.1 Antheraea pernyi
TAGTTTCAGCGTGGCTCTACCACTTCCTGGCTCTGTTACAGGTTACAGTTAGTTACAGGTGTCTTGGAATAAGTAATAAAATACATTTCAATCATTTTTTTTAAATGTCTCATTTAAATTTAAATTTAAATTTTTTTTAAATGCGTATCCAAACAATCAGACAGATTGTTTGGATACGCATCATTGCTAAAGTATTGCTTTCACAACAATACCTCAGAAGAAAGTCATAAAGCATATCCTAGAATAACATTTCATTTTTTTTCATTAAAATCTGTTCATTATATCAAAAGTTATTGTAATTTTAATGACGACGCTGCTTAAATACGCGACTAAAGTAGATAAGTAAATGGACTTAATACGTTCAGATGATTTTATTAAGCCCTGATTTTTTACATAAACTTCCACGCGGACGATGTCGCGGGCACAGATAGTAGAAAATAACCTTAGCACTAAGGTAAATCTAGTACACAGATGTTTAATTAAAAGTTGATATGTTATTTGAATTTATAAAAAAAATATTTGTAATTTTTTTTCCTTTGACCTTTCAGGGGAATTAAATTAAAATCTTAAAGTACTGTTATTTGCGGATGGGCGAGGGTCGGAATCCTCTTATTTCATCTTATACAAAGGTGCAGGGGTTAAAATAATTGTAAGGTTTAAGTAGCACTTAGTTGCCCTATCTCTTACTCGCTAGACTTCACTGTATATTATAAAACAAAATCCACCACCACGTCTGTCTGTCTGTCTGTTCGCGATAAACTAAAAAACTACTGAACAAATTTCCATACAATTTTCTACAGTAGATAAAGTGATTCATGAAGTAGGTTTAGGTAAACTTATGATGTGTCACGGTTTTTTTATTATCATGGCGGGACAACGTCCGCCGGGCTCCCTTGTAAAGTATACAATTTTGATCTCCGAGTTTCTCTCTCATACAATAACTATAATGATACTTGTCTCATATATACATTTTAATTTTAGTCTCGACTCATTTGTATTTTTTTCCAATTCATATGCTACCGTTTGAAGATCATTTATTTCATTTCATATTACATGTACGCTAGCTTATGCCCGCGACTTCGTTCGCGTGGAATAGTTACTTTGGGTTAATGTTAACACGCAGCGGAAGCTCTCAAATGAAAAAAAAAACGATACTGAAACATTCTTCAATGGTGCTCCGCTCCTATTGGTCTTAGCGTGATGATATATAGCCTATAGCCTTCCTCGATGAATGAGTTATAAAACATTGAGATAATTTCTCAAATCGGACCAGTTGTTCCAGATATTACCCCCTACAAACCTCACAAACTTTACCTCTTTATAATGTTAGTATATCTTAGTCAAAAGCGGCAACACGCGAAATCTAAATAATTGGTTCATACCCTTATACCAACTAAAGAAACATTAAAAAGTGTTCTATAATCAATGTACAAAGGAATTCTCAAAACTATAAACACAGGCTACAACGTCATTGGCCTACTATCGCTTCAATAATTATTTACCTCCATTAAAATACTGTTAATTGTACGTACATATAAATATAGAAATCATTCTAAAAACTGTGTCCACGAACAGAATTCATAATTCAGAACGTTAGTTCCGAAACACATGAGCGAACAAGTGAGCCGACAAAACAATAACGAAACACTGGAAATTATGAAGAAAGTTTTAATACGGTGTTAATAAACAACCCGTATCTTTAACACGAATACTGGAGATTGCATAGACTACGTACATATTAAGGCTATACAGATTTAAAAGTGATATTATAAGTAAAAAGATGTATATACGTTACCTATACGATATATTGACAAAACAAATGGCACGATAACGCACACACACGTAAAGTAATATTGTAACTCCACGCTTTTTTTTTTTTTCTCGAACTGACTACGCTATTGACCCGGCAGGGTCTTCACAGCTTCACCAGACTACTAAGGTTGGCGCTTAAGGCACACAACCGATTTGGATTTTAGGTAACATACACAAGGGTGCACGCACACCTCGGCTTGGGCTGTTACCTGGAAAAAGACGCGTCTGTCCTAGCTAACTATTCTAAGCTATTCATACATATATACATTTGTGAACCGTACAATCGAAATTGCATGATTCACAAATGAATACGTGTATATCGGATTGAAA
This sequence comes from Antheraea pernyi, assembly GCA_015888305.1. Classification (NCBI taxonomy): domain Eukaryota; kingdom Metazoa; phylum Arthropoda; class Insecta; order Lepidoptera; family Saturniidae; genus Antheraea; species Antheraea pernyi. The sequence continues at coordinate 2,143 of MU161049.1, forward strand.
CCGTAACTCCACGCTGTCTTAGATAAAATGTGGAAGTAAGATGGCATATTCTCAATATCGGTGGTGAAGAAGAAATAGTTATATGTTGCTTAGATACGGGCGGATTTACGGGTCAGCTGTCAAAAATAAGCTAGTTAGACGAAGTTTTAACAAGACGCTATCGAAACACTTAATTATCTACAGCTTTATAGTTATAGTACCTTTGGAATTAAATGATATAGGAATAGCGTATAATCATCGTCAATCTTTTTGGCCGCTCTGAATATAGCTGTAAGTTTGGACCTGCGCGTTATATCGTCAAAAGTCTAACACCTAGAAAATCGTAAAGCTTATCCTCGAGTTGCATTTAGTCTTGATTTCATTAAAATCGGTTCACTCTATCAAAAGTTACTGTAATGTTAATGACGACGCGACTTAAGTACGCGAGAAAAGTAGATAAGTGAATGGACTTAATTCATTTATATTATTTTATTAGTCATTGTTTCTTATTTAATTATGTTCCACGCGGACGGAGTCGCGGGCACAGCTAATCTCTACTATAAAGAAGTAAAGTTTGTGAGTTTGTGACGTTGTAGGGGGTAATATCTAGTTCTACTAAACCGATTTTCAAAATTCTTTTGCCGGTGGAAAGTCAAGTTATTTGTGAGTGTCATAGGCTACACATTAACCTGAATGAATTAACTTAAATGAAGACTTATTTGTGATAGACGGATGTGCAAAGTCGGAGAAAAAAACGGCTGCCTTAACGATGAGAGATATATGATTGAGTTCCAGAGAAAAGTTGTAGAGCTTGATAATGCCTACAGAAAAGTCACAAAAAGTAGTTTTTTATAAACGTTTACCGCTCAACGAAGTGGGCACGGGTCTGTTAATTAAGCATAAAACGAAACTAACTACAAACGCATTTATATTTTATCATATAAAATTCAAGAGATTCATACAAAACTCCGAATAACAAAAACTAACTTTCACCCTCCACAACAAGGGAGCCTTTGTTATCTTATGTAACATTGTTACGAGATAAGAGTAAACATTGAGCCAATAGGGTGGGGTTATACAGAGAATAAATTTCTATATTGTTGTCGTACAACGGCACTGCTGATACAATGATACGGATTCACAGTTGATTACGTCATCGGGGATTGTATTATATTACAGATAACTGTGCCCACCACTTCATCCGCATAGAACCTAATGTAAAAAAAACAGCGAGTAATAAAATCATCTGGATGTATTAAGCCCATACATACATACATAGTCATGACACTGACATGTCATTTTATTTGCATTTATTTTTCTATTATAGTTTTCCTATTTTATATTTTTATAATGGTTTATTATATCTAATATTGTATTATTATTAGTGAGAAAACTCTGAAACCACGAACCTTAAAAAAAAAACAGAAAATGCACTCTAAAGTTACATAGTTTTCCGTTACACAAAAATGGCAATATAACAAGCAAACCAAAATCTTCAAGAACTTTGTTTTTAACCGGAATAAACAATTGTAAGGCTAAAAGAGCCCATCAGACTTCGCAACTATATAATAATAATCATAAATACAGTGGTACAATAAAATAATCCCAAGGAAGGTTGATGTCAGGCAGGCGGCCGATCGTAAAATTAAGCCAAATCATATACCACAACATGAGAAACATGTTGTACCGACCCTACTTATGTGGGATAATGGTAAGAAGAAGAAGAAGGATGTATTAAGCCCATTTACTTATCTAGTTTTCTCTCGTACTTAAGTCGCGTCGTCATTAAAATTACAACTTTTGATGGAGTGAACAGAGTTTAATAAAGCCAAGAAAGACTAAATGTTACTCGAGGACATGCTTTATGATTTTTTTTTGTGGTTTTTATCGAAAACGCAGAACTTTAGCGGTTAGCAAACAAACAGACAGACATACAGACAATTCTCTAAAAATTATTCTATTCCTATAATAGTACAGACACGTTGTATTTACATTCTTATGTATAGAAGAGAAGAGAGCGTAATTTTAATAAATAATATATATTCATCTACTTTAAATTTACCTACTTTTAACATATCTTAATATATAAAAATCCAGTGTCTTTGTTGTTTGTCCACGATGAACTCCGAGACTACTCAACCGATCTTCATAGAAGTTGGCATTTATGTATAATTTGCTCCAACTTGAGAGATAGAATAATAACGGCCTCAATATTTCTTAATTATATATTAAATGATTGTCAATGTTGATTATTGTTACTAACTGGAAGTGTCATCAGTCTCGAATAGATGGCGCTTTAAAAAGTATGTTGACAGGAAACTGTAGGACGTGTTTAAAAAAATCCATGACTACATATAAAAGAATATAAACGAATTTGTATAATCAGGTGTTTTGTAAAGTTTTCATTATCCTATTTTATATAAATAGAGAATATGATTGCACTGTATGTAACAAATAAATAAAGGAGGGAGCCTGTAGTCCGGTGAAGCTGTTAAGACCTTGCTAGGTCAATAGCGTAGTCAGTTCGAAAAAAAAAAGGACGGAGCCATTGTTCGCAAGCTCAGTTTCGTTAAGTTTTACTTATAATATCATTGGACTGTGAGCTATCAGAGTAGGATCGTACTCTACTATTTCTAAATAAAAGATCGCGATATCATTTTTATTTGTTTCTCATACGTTTGTCATTATCAACCGTCACTATAACAGGTGGTTAAGTGTTATCAGTAATTCATAAAAATTCGGTAGGATTCGTTCTTTTTAGTCGCTAGAGACAATTTAATTTTGCTAAGTATAACGACAAAGTCGGTAGAATAGCAACACTGTTTCTGCGAGTCGCGCTCACCTGAAACGCTTAGGCAACATAACGACAAAACTTTTTATCACAGCCGATTTCCCTCCCTGTATAATTTGAACACCGACGGTCTATACATTGTCAGATAATTGTACAGCTTAAATTTTTTATTAAAATCAAAATTACCACCGATGTATGTTTCTGTGCCCAAATAATATAGAATAATTATGTCGTACAAATCATAATATCTATAACATGACATGAATATGTGATCTATATACTATAAACTGTGACAAACTTGTTGTCCCATGTTTCAGACTCAGTAAAACCAATAACATTTTTTTACGTAATATTGTTAGATTTTATAACAAAGTCCCAAAGCATATTACCGATTTATATACTTACGAAATATTATACGTATACATGGTAAAAAGATAAACTAGGTGGAGTTTATTGGCGGTTCTTCTCCATGACTGGGTTGTTTTCCGAAGCGGTGATAGTTTTCACGTTCATTAGTACCTTTTTAGGACCTAAATCGAATAACTTTTGATTTTGTTTAGCGTCTGATGTATAATACCAAATATTTATCTCTGGGCTAATATTGCCCTCTATAGTCATGGTGGGCGTGTGGTTTGAACGGTGGAATAACAATCTGATGTCCGCAGTTCGAACCCCGGCATGTACTAACGAATTCTTCGGTATTCGCGTGCATTTATTAATTTTAATTGGTAACACTATCGACTGACGGGGAAGGAAAACATAATGAGGAAACCTGAACCTGAGAAATGCTCTTATAGTACCACCGTATGTGAGGAAAAAATAGAAACGGATTTCTACATCTTGGGTTGGCGTGCTGATTATGCACTTCCTTCAGGAAGAGGTCTTTGAACCTCCAGTGGATCCATCTTATGATGATGAATTACCTAGTCCTTTAACATATAACGCTTATGTATAATCTTTTACAGTTCTTTCTAATTGAATCACTCATTACTATTTTAGAAAAATGTTAACATTTTAAACTAACAGATGCCTGATCCAACTAACGGCATAAATTAAATATAACTTAGTTAATGCTGTGTGCATTAGAATTCCTCAAAGATAAATATAATTATCACAATACAATAATTTAAATTCCGCTCGGCCATTACGACGAGATGGTATATGAAGGAAAAAGAAACTGGTTCGTTAGTAAGCAATACGCATATTTATGAGTTGTTTAAAGGTTGCACCTGACATATTTTTCATCTCGATATTATTTATATGAACTCATGGATACATTTAGAGGAAAACAAAAATAATGTGAAAATTAATGTGAAAACAGATTTATTTCTACATTATAAGGTTTATAATTCGTTGAATAGAAACAATTAATTGATAACCTCCTCCTTTTTTTGAAGTCGTTTAAAAAAATAATTAGAAACAGTAAGCTCAGTATATTAATCGTAAGGAATCTTGACCTAACATAAAATTAAAACTGATATATTGTTTTAAACACTGTTTTTAATGGGTGACACAATAAGTATTTAATATTGCCTCCTGTCGCTGTCAAAATTGAGATTGATTTATTTTATTGCTGTTACTTTATAAAACCTATAATTATAAAGCAATAAGAGTTTGTTTGCTTGAACGCGCTAATCTCAGGGACTATATAATATACAACTATATAGGGTATATATCAGCCTAAGCCTAACGCTCTAAGCAATACGACCGGAGCACCAATGAGGAATGTTTCAAAGTCGTTTTTTTTTATCTTTTGAGAGTTACCGCTGCATATTAACTTTAGCCAAAAGTAACTATACCACGCGAACGAAGTCGCGTGCAGAAGCTAGTGTAATATAACACAAAAGTGACTGCTTGTATATCATAAAGAGTATAAATTCATTTATTTATTTTATTTATTTAAACTTTATTGTACCCCAATTACATATATATATATATATATACATTTCAAAAAACATTTCACGTTTTATTAACGGTGAAATGGGCGGCCTTATTGCTATTAGCAATTTCTTCCAGGCAACCTTTGGATGGATTCATCAACATTATGAAATGATTCGTTACAAATCTGATTAGTTTTGCTTTAAACAAAATAAAACATATATGCTGATGATTCATTTAACAGATACATACCACACGTCCGTAAAACGAAAAATATTACTGTTAGGTAAAATTGACCACAAGAAGCGATTTTTTATTTTTTATATCATCTAAATATCTTATTAATGGATCATATACTCGTAAATGCAGACGTAATTTAGTTTCTGAAAAAGTATTTTACCTACAAATGACTCATTTAACAGATACGACATATGTCCGCAAAACCAAAAATATCACCTTTAAGTAAAATTGAATTATAACATGTGAATTCTTTTATTTTTATATCATTCGCTAGCCTCTTCCCGCGACTTCGTTCGCGTGGAATAGTTACTTTTGGCTAACACTAACACGCAGCCGAAGCACTCAAGAGGAAAAAAAATCCCGATTTTGAAACTCGTCATTGGTGCTCCGCTTCTATTGGTCTTAGCGTGATCATATATAGCCTATAACCTTCCTCGATAAATGAGCTATATATCACTGAAAGAATTTTTCATATCGGATCAGTAGTTCCTGAAATGACCCCCTACAACGTCACAAACTCACAAACTTTACCTCTTTATAACCACTACTAGTATAGATTAATGGAACATATAAACGCAGTCGTAATGTAGTTTCTGAGAGAGTATTTTACCTTCAAATACATTGGGCAAAGTGCAACTGTGGAACGGAATCGATCGGTTCCACGGTGTGAGTCACGCTAAACGCACCGAGCGAGCGCCCGGCCGGTCATGGCCATTGTCTCGAAGGATCGGATTTTTATTTGTATTTATAAACAGACCCCAACAGACAGACGGGCTGCCGAAACATTTCGATTTATTTGATACTATAATATATATCTTATGACTGTGCGCGCGACTTCGTCCGCGTGGTACCTGATGTAAAAAACAATGACTAATACGTTTCTCTCGTACTTAAGTCGCGTCGTCATTAAAAAAAGTACAATAACTTTTAATAGCCCGAACCGATTTTAATGAAATAAAGATTAAATGTTACACGAAGAAATTCTTTACGATTTACGAAAAGGTTATATCATGAATGCAGTATTTAAGCAGTGATGCGTGTTCAAACATACTGACATACAGACATTTCTATACCTGATTAAAATGTATTTTATTACTTAATTCTTAGACACCTGTAATATTTTTTTTTTCAAAAATCTAAAAAGTACAGCCACGTTACGTATACATTTATATTATATGTATCGATAAACAGACACAAACAGACAGTCGGGCTGTGGAAACATTTCAGTGTAACCGATTTATTTTGATATATGATGCGACTTCAATCTATACTAATATTATAAAGAGGTAGAGTTTGTGGGTTTGTGAGTTTGTGACGTTGTAAGGGGTAATCTCAGGAACTACTGGTCCGATTTGGAAAATTCTTTTAGTGTTATATAGCTCATTTATCAGGGAAGGTTTTAGGTTATAGGCTATATATCATCACGCTAAGACACATAGGAACGGAGCAGCAATGAAGAATGTTGCAAAATCGGGGTATTTTTTCTTTTTCAGAGCTTCCGCTTCAGGAACTACTGGTCCGATTTGGAAAATTCTTTCAGTGTTATATAGCTCATTTATCAGGGAAGGTTATAAGCTATATATCATCACGCTAAGATCCATAGGAGCGGAGCAGCAATGAACATTGTTGCAAAATCGAGGTATTTTTTTCACTGCGTTTTAGCGCAAAATAACCATTCCACGCTTACGTATTACCGCCCAACGAAGTGGGCACGGGTCGGCTAGTATATTATAAACTAGCGGGTCCGACAGACGTTGTCCCGCCCTGATTATTAAAAAAATCCTTCACAAATTATATACCAAAACTTTCCTCATGAATCAATTTATCCACTGGTGAAAACCGCATGAAAATCGGTTCAGTAGTTTTTGAGTTTACCGCGAACAGACAGACAGACAGACGCGGTAGGGGACTTTGTTTTATACTATGTAATGATATTATTAAGAGAACAATTCTCGTATTTAAATAACTCTAGTGTTCAGGTAGTAATATTTATTTTCCAAGTTTATCTAGACAGGTGTTCTCCTTGAGATTTTTCAAAGTTAAACTTCTTATGGCACGGTAGGGAAAAATTTGCATTACCCGTTATGTATTGTATATCTAAGTATTTATAAGTGTGTGTCTGGGTCTTTAGTACTTTTAGTAGTATAACAAAATGAGTAAATGTATAATTCATTATTTATACTACGGCACTTAATATAGTGTATAGTTTATAAGCATTATCATATATATGTAATTTAATACATATAAGCTAAAGAATTTTCACTTCCTCCGTGTGTACACACTGATACACGTAGTTTTTCTTTTAATTCTCCCACGCTGTTTTATATGTACTGTCAGTTATACCAACGATAAACCTGTATTCCGAAGGTTCTCAAAATAAATGCTGCGACATCTTGGGATGCCACGAACATATGACAAAACATGACTGATGACATGAAAACTTTGAAATTAATTATTAGTGAATTAAATCATGTACGTTGAGGGTAGCTTATCCACTTTTTTTTTAATTATATTTTTCTATCCTATATAAAAAATTGTATAAACAAACAGTTCAGGCACAAAGAGCAATACGACCTACGATTATAACATTAATTGCCATCAAGCAAGGATAATATTAAACGTAATAACTCGGTGGTACACGCAGACTGGGTGAAAATGTCATCAGCAATAAAACACGTAAAAGCGACCTTCTTATCCACCGATGTTGACTATAAATATGTAATAATACATATTAAATTTAGATGAATAAAAACACACACTTTCCGTTCAAGTTTATATACTGTAAATAATATATCACAATAAAAAAATATTTACAATATAACGCGCAACAAAACAAATCACTAGAATGAGGCCACAATATATTATAACAAGTTACTTGTTGACTTCATTATTAATAGTAATAAATAATTAGGTTACACTAACTTCCTTGTTAACCGTTCCTAATTAAACCAACATATATGTTTCAACAACTCATATAAGTATAAATAGTTAGCTTAGCTTAGGTTAGCTCAGATAGGTCGCGAATTGCATGTATCAGGCAACAGCCAAAGCCGAGGTGTGACGCGCACCCTTGGGCTAGTTGTCAAAATAAAATCGGCTGAGCGCCTTAAGCGCTCGCCTTTGTAGTCCGGTGAAGCTGTTAAGACCTTGCTTGGTTAATAGCGTAGTCAGTTCGAAAAAAAAATTAAACCAACTTGTTTCCAAATTTCCTAGAAAAAAATAAAGAAAATCGGTTGACAAATAAAGGAGAAAAAGGGGTATTGAACTATTTTGTCTTCAACAGTTTGTATATACCAGTTATAATATAGTTATAATATAGTTCATATAGAAAATAGGTTATCGAGTCCTTCTCGGCTAATTGAAACACATAACCAAATCTGATATCATAAACAACTCTTTCACATGAATGTCATAAAAGAGTCGTTTGCGAGAAGTGACTTGACCTAATTCTGTACTCTGATCCTTTGTTATCGCTAATTACCAAAGGGTATAAATCCGATGTCAAAATATAACAAACAATTCTCATCGTCAGCCTGTAAGATACCCACTGCAGGGCTATAGGTCTCTTTATCTTCCTAAAGGTTCGGGCATAATCACCACGCCAGCCCACGACGATTGACGATTTAAAACTGTGAGAAAAATCCACAATTCTGTTTTCCCACGTACAGTAGTACTACACATTTCTCAAGTTCAGGCATCGTCACTATGTTTTCCTTCACTGTCAGGTGATCGTGTTAACAATTGAAATTAGTAAATACAGTCCCTGGCCACATTATTAGACGCACCGTTGTTTTTTTTTTTACAAAATAATTGTTTTCGACGAAATTTATAAACAGTTGTGTTATATTTAAAGGTTGATTAGTATTTATTTAATGAACTTTTATTCAAGAGATAAATTTGAATTGAAATTTGAATGAATTTATCCATGAAAAGAGAAGTGACTAAAGTGGTGATTACAAACAAAACTCAGCTCTTAGAAAATATTATTCATGTTTGGAATCATCATCCTCAAATGCAGAACACAGTACAGTCTTGCATTGATGGCATGCCGCGCAGAATTAAAGCTCTCATACCTCTCAACAAAATATTAAGTTTTCATTACATTTTTTTCATTTTTCTTCGAGAGTTAATAAATACATATTTTTTCTATAATGACGATGTTTTATTAGTTTTACAGATACTTACGTTATTAATAATATAGTAAATATACATTGTATCTCATAAAAACAATACATCTGTACAGTATCACCTCATAATTAACGTTTTATATAAGATCTTATGGTGCGTCTAATAATATCGCCAGGGACTGTATACGCGAATTCCAAAAAAATAGTTGATACATGTCGGGGTTCGAACTCGCGGAGATCGGAATTATATTTCACCGGTAAAACCACTAGACCAACACGATAAACAATTCTCATTAAATATAAATAAAAGGCGGTTCCTAAAGCATTATTGTGAACCATAGAAATTAACATAAAAGGGTAATAAGCAAAATAATTGAAATAGAAGCCTTCTGGTGAAATTAGAACACCGATAGACAGCCTTTTAGATATAACCTTTCTATTTTATAAGCGCCATACTTTCCCTCCCTAATACGTGGTTTTTACTTATTCTCCGTTCATTATCTTCGCTTAGAATTATTATATTTCAGATTACTCATTATACAGATACGAATTCTGTTGTCAATCATTAACTCGCCGCTTTCCATTCGCTCGAGATTACAGAACAATTACGATAGCGATTTGTTCTCTACGACTGTATTGTTCTTTTGATTGATCTTAGATTTAGTGTATAAAAAATTAAAATCTTATTTTGTGATTTCAATGTGAAATTATCTATACTATCGATAGTAATATTATAATGAGGTAAAGTTTGTGAGTTTGTGACGTTGTAGGGGGTAATCTCAGGAACTACTGGTCTGATTTGAAAAATTCTTTCAATGTTATATAGCTTATTTATTGAGGAAGGCTATATATAATAATAGGCTATATAACACCACACTAAGACCAATAGTAGCGGAGCACCAATCAAGATTTTCCGCTCCCGCTGCATGTTAGCGTTAGCACAAAGTACCTATTCCACGCGGACGAAGTCACGGGCAGAGGGTAGTATACTATAATTGAATACAGATAGCATAAAACAAATTACAAATTTTAATCTGTCTGCGTATTATATTTGATCTGTGGAAATAAAATATGAGGTTGGTATGTTGGTATGTAAACACAGGTTTTTTGATACACATTTTATTGACTGGCCGATAGTTGTTACCATGGAAATTGTTGTTGTATGTATTTGAATACAGATAATACTTTGACGGTAGAAATTCTTCACTAGATGGCGCTACAATAATAATAATGAGTACACAGTATAATGTCGGTACAACTAGAAAAGAATTATGTTCGAAATTTGTAAATGACGGTAAAACTTTAATTCAATTTATATACTACTAGCTGATTCCCGCGACTTCGTCTGCGTCGTTTATTATCTCATTTGTTTTTTATGTCTCAACGGCAGCAAAATCTTGACAGATAATATACCTAAACCTTCCTCGTGAATCAATCTATCTATTAATGAAGATCCGCCCAATACTTTTTTAGGTTTATCGCAAACAGACAGATAGGCGCGGCGGAAGACTGTTCTATTAAAAATGTAAAATGCAGTCCGGTGAACCTGTTAAGACCTTGTTAGGTCAATAGAGTAGTCAGTTCGAGAAGAAGAAAAAAAATGTAAAACTATATTAAATTATTCGTATAAACATTCAGATAAATACGAGAATGATCCAGAACATTCTAAATTCCTTAGTGGATCAATTAAACAATGAATGTCCAACAACGTAACGAGAATTTAATTGTTTTTATAAACTAATCCCAAACTGAGAAATACTCGCTAGACAACGTTGAAATTGAAACTGAGAATGGGACGACATTCCAGGGTCCAAGGACAGGGAGTGAATTATCTTCGAAATGTATAAATAAAAACGATGTGCATCGTAACATACAAGCGTTGAGGCCCGACTTAACTCAAAGATAATTTGAATATTTTGAAATCGCCTGAAGGACAAAATGCAGGCAAAAATAGATTGGCACGGACCGTGTTACGTAGTAAGTATTTAATTGATCTCTAATGTTTTCATCCTATAACATGGAGTCCTTCAAGCGTGAAGAGATATTTATGCAGGCCGGCATGAGAGCGGCGACCGACGAGGGATAGCGTGTCTTTCGGTAGTCGCCATTGTTTTTGAATTGTACTATGCTCAACATTAGAAACAGTAGTCACTTTGCTGTGCTACGTTAAAAAAAAGAAAAGTAAAACTAATGTATTAGCTGCCAGCGGAAAAGGTAAAATTATAGAAGACAATGGGCATCATTTTTAATATGGTTAGTAGGAATGAATGACAAGTATAATTTTAAAGGGGACTAACTTATGCTCGCGAGTTCGTCCGCGCGGAATAGATACTTTGGACTGACCGTAACTTTAAGTCGCGACTTCGTTTACGTAAAAGGAGTTTTTTTTTTTAATAATACGTACATTAACCCCGATTTTAAAACATTCTTCGCTTCTTTTGGTCTTTGTGATATATATAGCCTTAGTCAACAAATGCCCTATCTAACACTGAAATAATTTTTCAAATTGGATCAGTAGTTCCTGAGATTAGCGCGTTTAAGCAAACAAACTCTTCAGCTTTATAATATTATTATTGATAATTGAAAGATCAATATACTTAAATCCAAAGAAAATTTACAAATAAGTAAAATATTCACGATACAGAGTTACTGAAACAGATATACAGACATCAGTGTCCGCTAAATAAAGATTCATCCACACTTCGAAAATTATGTTTACGAAGTCCACGATAAAAACATACACTTTTTCCACGAAATCCAAACAGTCTATTGAAAACGTTGAAGGCCAAACGAAGCCGCAGACAGGAATTATAAGCAAAAAGCTACGAGACGCAAAGTGGTGGAGGTATGCGGACGTGGAAAATAAAACGCAAAACGTCGCATGCAGTCGCAAATAGCCCCCAACGAGTATCATCCGTTCAGTTTCAACGTGATTTATTCCCTACTAGCCGACCCGTGTCCACTCCGTTGGGCGGTAATAGGCATTATCAAGCTACAACTTTTCTCTAGAACTCAATCATATATATCTCATAATTAAGGCAGCGTTCGTAAGAAATGTTTTCATTCGACCATTTTTCTCCGACTCCCCAGATATTACCCCCTACAACGTCACAAACTCACAAACTTTACCTCTTTATAATATTAGTATATAGATTATAGCACCTGCCCGCGACTTCGTCCACGTAGTAATAGTTCTGTGCTAACGCTGACACAGCAGAAGCTCAAAAAAAAACATCTCGATTTTGAAACCTTTTTCATCTGTGCTCAGCTCCTACTGGCCTTAGCGTGATGATATATAGCCTATAACCATTCTCGATGAATGAGCTATATAACACTAAAAGAATTATTCAAATCGGACCAGTAGTTACTGAGATTACCCCTTACAACGCCACAACGTCACAAACTTTACCTCTTTATAATATTAGTATATAAGTATAGATAGCTGGGGCCGCGACTTTGTCTGCGTGGAACCTTATGTCAAAAACGGTGATTAATAAACATCATCTCAATGTATCAAGATTTTCTCTTGTACTTAAGTTGCGTCGTCATAAAAATTACAATAACTTCTGATAAAGTCGACCTATTGTAATGAATCAAAGACTAAATGTTAGTCGAGGATATGGTCTATGATCTTGGTGAGGTTTTATCGTGAACGAAGTAGTACTTTAGTAGTAAAGTCTGTCCAAACAAACCGACAGACACACGGACAGACATTTCTAAAAATTATTCAAATGTTTTTTATTATTTATTCCTGGACACCAGCAACATTTTTTTAAATATAATCTAAAAAGTACAGACACTTTACATTTGCTTTCTTATATAATAAGAATACCATATATAGAATACCATGTAGGAGATGTTTCACTCGACGTGGAATGTATATGAAATGAAGCTTTAATCCCACCACAGTTTTTTATTTACGAAGTGAAACTTCACAAGGGAGGGCTTTGAAATTGTGATCGGCAACCTTTTTTTGTGACAAAAAGTGGTCGGGGTAAACACTGTGTCGTGTAGAATGCTGAAAACATCGGTTCTCGTCCGAGCACAGAAATTAAGGAATGTCAGTCGCGGTCAGTAATCGGATGGGCGAACGCCTAGAATCACCGCGTGCTTCGACTTTTTGTTATATTTTTTTTTAATTAAAATATTTTCTTGTAATACAAAAGTTTCACTTCTATCGTGTGCTTTTATGACATACACTTTTTTATGTGATGAAAAAGCAAAAAGTTATTTAACACACCTGATGTTAAACAGTTATTTAATAGCTAATATAACCAACTTAAATAGGACAGCAGTCCTGAAACCAGTATTAGATTGCTAGTTGTGAGGACTTAGAACGCCTATATACCAGTATCCATTGCCAATCACATCCTTCGAATTGGAATACAGTAGTGTCTTATTTATTTTATAGGAATAAATGTGGCCGTAGTACTTCTGCAGTCATAAATTACTTAAGACTCTACCACCCTTACTTCGTCCGTACTAGATAAGTTTGCAGATAAAGCGTCACATACGTGTACGT
>MU161049.1:16467-54163 GCA_015888305.1 Antheraea pernyi
ATTACCCCCTACAACGTCACAAACTCACAAACTTTACCTCTTTATAATATTAGTATATAGATTATAGCACCTGCCCGCGACTTCCTCCACGTAGTAATAGTTCTCTGTGCTAACGCTGACACAGCAGAAGCTCTAAAAAAAACATCTCGATTTTGAAACATTTTTCATCTGTGCTCAGCTCCTACTGGCCTTAGCGTGATGATATATAGCCTATAACCATTCTCGATGAATGAGCTATATAACACTAAAAGAATTATTCAAATCGGACCAGTAGTTACTGAGATTACCCCTTACAACGCCACAACGTCACAAACTTTACCTCTTTATAATATTAGTATATAAGTATAGATAGCTGGGGCCGCGACTTTGTCTGCGTGGAACCTTATGTCAAAAACGGTGATTAATAAAAATCATCTGAATGTATCAAGATTTTCTCTTGTACTTAAGTTGCGTCGTCATAAAAATTACAATAACTTCTGATAGAGTCGACCTATTGTAATGAATCAAAGACTAAATGTTAGTCGAGGATATGGTCTATGATCTTGGTGAGGTTTTATCGTGAACGAAGTAGTTTAATTGTACGCGTTTTCATATTTACTTATGTGTGTTGCAAATAAATGGTTTTTCTTTCTTTCTTTCATTCTTTCTATCTAAGATACGAATCGCTACGCTGATTATGATAATGTATATAGTGTCCATATATATACATATATATGCACATATGGATAGTATACATAATAAATAGTTACTTATTTAATTGCAAGTATAAAAAACCCTGAAACACTGAAAGAATTATTCAAATCGGACCAGTAATTCCTGACATCACCCCTTACAACGCCACAACGTCACAAACTTTACCTCTTTATAATATTAGTATAGATAGCTGTGGCCGCGACTTTGTCTGCGTGGAACCTTATGTCAAAAACGGTGATTAATAAACATCATCTCAATGTATCAAGATTTTCTCTTGTACTTAAGTTGCGTCGTCATAAAAATTACAATAACTTCTGATAGAGTCGACCTATTGTAATGAATCAAAGACTAAATGTTAGTGGAGGATATGGTCTATGATCTTGGTGAGGTTTTATCGTGAACGAAGTAGTACTTTAGTAGTAAAGTCTGTCCAAACAAACCGACAGACACACGGACAGACATTTCTAAAAATTATTCAAATGTTTTTTATTATTTATTCCTGGACACCAGCAACATTTTTTTAAATATAATCTAAAAAGTACAGACACTTTACATTTGCTTTCTTATATAATAAGAATACCATATATAGAATACCATGTAAGAGATGTTTCACTCGACGTGGAATGTATATGAAATGAAGCTTTAATCCCACCACAGTTTTTTATTTACGAAGTGAAACTTCACAAGGGAGGGCTTTGAAATTGTGATCGGCAACCTTTTTTTGTGACAAAAAGTGGTCGGGGTAAACACTGTGTCGTGTAGAATGCTGAAAACATCGGTTCTCGTCCGAGCACAGAAATTAAGGAATGTCAGTCGCGGTCAGTAATCGGATGGGCGAACGCCTAGAATCACCGCGTGCTTCGACTTTTTGTTATATTTTTTTTTAATTAAAATATTTTCTTGTAATACAAAAGTTTCACTTCTATCGTGTGCTTTTATGACATACACTTTTTTATGTGATGAAAAAGCAAAAAGTTATTTAACACACCTGATGTTAAACAGTTATTTAATAGCTAATATAACCAACTTAAATAGGACAGCAGTCCTGAAACCAGTATTAGATTGCTAGTTGTGAGGACTTAGAACGCCTATATACCAGTATCCATTGCCAATCACATCCTTCGAATTGGAATACAGTAGTGTCTTATTTATTTTATAGGAATAAATGTGGCCGTAGTACTTCTGCAGTCATAAATTACTTAAGACTCTACCACCCTTACTTCGTCCGTACTAGATAAGTTTGCAGATAAAGCGTCACATACGTGTACGTACGTACGTACATTCATTCTAGTTTCGAAACCAATTCAACATATGTTCAATCATTGGTCACCACGATTTTAACAGGCTGATGTGATGAGTGCGATTGTAGACTGTTCATTATAGGAGATGTTTCACTCGACGTGGAATGTATATGAAATGAAGCTTTAATCCCACCACAGTTTTTTATTTACGAAGTGAAACTTCACAAGGGAGGGCTTTGAAATTGTGATCGGCAACCTTTTTTTGTGACAAAAAGTGGTCGGGGTAAACACTGTGTCGTGTAGAATGCTGAAAACATCGGTTCTCGTCCGAGCACAGAAATTAAGGAATGTCAGTCGCGGTCAGTAATCGGATGGGCGAACGCCTAGAATCACCGCGTGCTTCGACTTTTTGTTATATTTTTTTTTAATTAAAATATTTTCTTGTAATACAAAAGTTTCACTTCTATCGTGTGCTTTTATGACATACACTTTTTTATGTGATGAAAAAGCAAAAAGTTATTTAACACACCTGATGTTAAACAGTTATTTAATAGCTAATAACCAACTTAAATAGGACAGCAGTCCTGAAACCAGTATTAGATTGCTAGTTGTGAGAACTTAGAACGCCTATATACCAGTATCGATTACCAATCACATCCTTCAAATTGGAATACAATAGTGTCTTATGTATATTATGTATATATAGTTTTATAAGAATAAGTGTGGCCGTAGTACTTCTGCAGTCATAAATTACTTAAACTCTACCACGCTTACTTCGTCCGTACTAGATAAGTTTGCAGATAAAGCGTCACATACGTGTACGTACATTCATTCTAGTTTCGAAACCAATTCAACATATGTTCAATCATTGGTCACCACGATCTTTACAGGCCGATGTGATGAGTGCGACTGTAGACTGTTCATTATCGTATTTCTTTTTAGATCTTAACAAACCTCCTATTACATGTTCCGATGTAAGCTTTTTTTTATAAAAAAAGACATATTCTTTACTAGCGGGCCCGGCAGACGTTGTCTCGCCCTGATTAAAAAATCCTTGACAATTTATATACCAAACCTTCCTCATAAATCACTCTATCCACCGGTGAAAACCGCTTAAAAATCCGTTCGGTAGTTTTTAAATTTATCGCGAACAGACAGACAGACAGACAGACGCGGTAGGGGACTTTGTTTTATACTATGTAATGATTGATTATTGCACGTAAGGATATCTAACATATTTGTCTACTCTAGCAACACCGAGTTCATATCGATTCACACATGCGCAATCCGACCAAACCAGTCAGTCACGCGGTACATTCTGCGACTTTGCTACCATAATTTTCTTAGTACAAATCATTTGGTACTTCTATTATCTACACATATATAACAAGAATGTAAATCTAAGGAGTCTGTACGATTAGATTTTTCTGGAAAAAAATTTTGGAGGTGTCTTGGGAATAAGCAATAAAATACTATATATTATAATCATAACTTATAATATTTTAATGGTGGTAGAGCCACGTTACTGGTTTCAGCATGAATGGGTTGGCTCGCCCGGGGTAGTACCACCCTCTCATAGAAAACCGACGTGAAGTAACAGTGCTTGCATTGTTGCGTTTCGTACGGTCAGTGAGAACGCCGGAGGCCCACCTCCCCTCTCATCTCTCCTCTCCCTCCCTTAACCCTTCCCCCAAAGGGTGGCAACGCACTTACAACTCCTCTGGTGTTGTTAGTGTCCATGGACGTTGGTGATCACTTAACATCAGGTGACCTGATCGTTTATCACCTATGACATACAATAAAAAAAAAAAACATTTCAATCATTTTTAGAAATGTCTGCCTGTTTGTTTGAACATGTTTCTATGCTAAAATACTGCGTTCACGATATTCATAAAGCCAAGAAAATTATAAAGTATATCCTTGAGTAAAGTTTAGTCTTTATTTCATTAAAGTCGGTTCACTTTATCAAAAGTTATCGTAATTTTAATGACGACGCGACTTAAGTACGAGTGAAAAGTAGATAACTCAATGGACTTTAATACATTCAGATGCTTTTATAAGTCCCTGTTTTTTTTATATTAGGTATCACGCAGACATAGTCGGGGTCATAGCTAGGTACTAAATCAATATAGGTAATAATTTAAGAATCTAATTTAATGACTGGATTTACAAATTTTAAAAACAATTTTAAAAAAATACTTCTGCTTATATTCAAATAAGTATAACTCAAATTTATAATTGGTGCTATTTCAGAAAGAATAATGGTAAACTTCAGTCTCTATGGTCAAAAAAAAGAATGACTCAACGAGAATTCATTTGCGCTTGCTGAACACATACTGAATAAAAAAAAATCGGTACAAACGAGTACTTACCGTGAAATGAAATCATCTTTTTAGACGCTCTAATGTCCAACGAAATTCTTTTGTAGTTCGCAAAGTTGTATGACCGGGACATCGAAATAATTCAATGGTAATAAAATTTTCAACCAGAGATGTCCGTACAGTAAGATTTTGTTAGTATTTTTTTATATTATTTAATCAGAATTGTTCTTTAAACTTTCTTTAAAGATGAAACGTTTGCCTAGTAGTAGGATGCCAATTTATAATCTAGACTCCATGCGCTATATAGCTGGTAGTATTAATTTTATCTAGATTCATTGTAGAAAGCATTAACCTATATTCCCACGCTGACACTAAATTTACTTTAGCGTTGTAATAAAAGCAGTATACACGTATATAAGTAAAATATACATTATTTGTTCGAACTTATTAAAACTTTTTTCAGACACATAGAGAACTGTTTAGTAGTAAATTGTTTATCAATACGCTTACATATAGAGGCTAGGCAAGAATGATAAACAACAGATATAATTTAAAATAAGTTAACGGAATGGAATGATATTAACATAAAATTACTAGTGGGCTCGGCGGACGTTGTCCTGCTCTGATAATAAAAAAAAAATAGAATCAGACCGTAGCGCCACCTACCGTGTCCAATTGTGATTCTAAACCATACTTGTAATCCACCTGAACACACAAGGCAAAAAAACATCAAAATCTGTCCGGTTGTTTAGGAGATCAATCACTTACACACGGACAGCAGAATTATATATATATAATGGTTCAAATAAAGCCATTAAACCATTACCACGACAACGATGTCGGGGGCGCTAGAGAGTATAGTGTTTGCTATATTAAAAAGTATGAATAACTCGGTAATTACATTTAACTATGTATTAAAAACGTACAATATAATTCTTTGAAACCAAAACAGCTGACTGGACATTTTCGTATTGATTTTCGACAACGTCGCTCTGCGGCCTGATACGTGGGCCTGTGTATAATAAATGTATAAATAACCCAACTATTAAAATCATATACGAAATGGTATAGTACCATATTGCAATATTGGGCGATTTACGACCAAATTTATCACTCATTCACACGACTACGTCATCATCACCATTAAGAGAGTTACAGCAGAGCCATATACCTCCTCCCGAAGAAAGGTATGGATATAATCGCCAAGCTATCAATCAATACGTCGTGGATTGATGATTTTAAATTAAAAATTTGACTTTAGTGACCTGTACTGCCTCACCGGTGTGAGTTATAATGAAGTCTCAATAGGCAATATTGTAGAGCACTCAATCCTATATGATATATCAATGATAACAGAAAGTACCGCCAAGTTATAAAAATTAAAAAAATATATATCAAAGTTTATCTGTATTTAATATGGGAAAAATCACGGTCTGGGCTTATATTTTCAATAAAAAAAATATCCTTTATAAAAAAACACCCTAATTTAAACAAAAGACGGAATAATGATAAAATATAAATAACAACACCTTTAATCTAAAAAGCGGAGAAAGAAAAATAAAGGCATTAAATAATAATAACATTGAAGTAATTAAAAGATAGCCTACAGATAATGTCGATAAAACATACACTTCACCTTTAAAAAAAAAATACATACAACCGAACGTAGTAACCTCCTTTTTCGAAGTCGGTTAAAAAAGAACGTTTTGCTACGAGAATGAAGTCACGGCAATTAGCTAGTTTATAGATAAGATACGAGCATTTTTCACTCAATATTCGGTATAGATTTCCTTCAACAATAAATAAATTACAACGTAATGTATGTAGTACGTACAGAAAACAGGTTGTCATCTGTTCATTGAACACTCCTGCATATGACTCACGAGTCACGAAGCATAATCGTAAACTATTTTGTTAAACGCTAAAACATTGGCCACACTCCAAATACCGTTTTATTATTTGCATATATGTTTTGTTATACACATTTTTATTTTGTTTACATGATATAAAAATATTATGCTCCCTGATTATTTGTAAATCTTATTTAGACTGTTTATTTACTTTTAGATAATACTATTGTTTCTTTTAATTCTTTTATGAGGGAATGATTTACACATAATGTGTAGTTAATTAGGAAGGCTAGCCAATTCAAGTTTATTACAAATTAAATTACATTATCTATTCATTTTAATTAATTACTTGGATTATGTGAGAAATAATGGGTATAAAAAAATATAGAATACTGAGATAACAGGTGACTACGGTAAAGGAGTTAAACATAGTGTGGAGCCTAAATACAGTAATAGTAACTAACCCTTAGTAATATATTGTTAAGGTGAACTATTGTTGTAGTCCAGTGAAGCTGTAAAGACCATGTCGGGTTAATAGCGTAGTCAGTTCGAAAAAACAAAAGTTTTTTATGTGTTTTATCATTTGACCACAATGTATCTGAGATATGGTCTAAGATAGTAAACACGTCAAACCCAGAGGGGTCTGGCTTTTAAGTACAGCAGTCGCGACACACCAATAGGTGCTTGTCAACAGATTGTAAACTCAAACATGGTAGCTATCTAGGTGGACTTAGAAATACCTTACCGCTATGGTTTTATCACAATGTTTTCCTTCAGCAGAAGCACCCAATCAGCTACAAGCATTTGAACCTACTTACATTGACTGTGTCTGGATAATTGTTTGTGTTCGTTTATTTTTTTTTATGCTTATTTATTTTTATGCTTTCATAACTCACTCATTGGATGATCATGACATTTTTAAGCATTATCAGGGGTACATATAAAGCGATGGAGGTACTTTTAAACCATAATAAAGTACTGCTACCGAGCGATACATCAAATTTATATTAAGTAATATTAGCAAAGCCATGAGAAAAACCAGTATAAAAATAAATTGATTGCACAAAAATAAATTTATTGCACAGTTAGCGCAGTGTTAAGCAGTTGTCAGCTGCCACCACACTCTTGTAAGTTTAAATCCCACAGACTCAGCACAATTATTTATACAATCCACAGATGATTGTTCCGAGTCTCGGTGTACCTTATGTTTCATAAATATATATCTGTAAGTTCCCACAACAGACGGATTGGTCACAAGAGCAGAAGCAAGTTTATAAAAAATATTAAGCAATTTTTGTTGAAACAAAATATCCATCTCCTATTTGGAAAAAAAGAAATAATGATTTTTTGTTTCCATATTATCAGTTCCTATAGAAACCTAACAAATAATATTATCTAAAAAGTTTTAACAAACCAGGGTAATGCATAGGAAAAAAAAAACAAAAACAATGTTTCTCAAATAAAACAAAACTGGAGTAAGATCATAAACCTGCCAAAAAGTTGCAGCTTTAACTGTTAATTTTGTTAAAATATTTAGATTAGATGTTATAACAACATACAATAAAATAAAAATCCAATCAGCATTCAACCATCAACTATAGCTTGTTGAGAAATCACTAATGATCATATAATTGCTTCAAACACAGCAAAATGATAGTTTTTTCCACAGCATACTTATATTATTATAAGAGTGTATTTCTTAAGTACTCATAATTCCATACAATGCTTACTTTCACCTTTAGCAGACTATGTTTATAAATTAATTCAAATTAGTCAATGCATAATTGAAAATTATACAACACATACCAATAACATTTGATATATACTTCACTCACATAGAGCTTTACTAAATATTATATCACAATACCTACAAACTCCCAGATAGGACAATTATTTCAATATTAAATTTTATTTCCTTGTAATACTAGTAATGTTACATTGATATAGAAACCAAGTATCTACTTACATAGGTATATATAGATGTTTATTGTAGATTGCAGTGAATTATTGTCAAGATTGTATGAATATTGTGCTTATTATGTAAAAGGGGGGCCTCATAATAGAAAGCAGCTATTTAAACCTTTACAGGCAAATTTCTTACATGCAGATTAAAAACAAAGCTGTCAACTTGTCTGCTTTGTAAATCTCTATCTGAATTATACAACTTTTTATGTGTTTTATCATTTGACCACAATGTATCTGAGATATGGTCTAAGGTTATAAACACGCTAAAACAGGATTACTTGCTATTAAGTGCTGCTGCCAGAACACACCTATAAGTGCTTGGCGACAGATTTTTAACTTAAGAGTCAGCCAATTAAAAAAAAGTCCTACTACCATGCAGATATATGTACTATATACATAAATATATATACTCGCTAATCCCAGAACGTGACAACCATAGCGTACCACTATTGCGAGAGTGATTCATTCTGGATGTAAGCTAGAATATAAGTAGATTTACTTCACTAATATTTCGCTGTCACAGATTAAAAGACCTCATAGCGCAGAAGTAGCTAACCTTATTATTGAGCTGAAAGGCCTCGAATTTGAACGCCGTACATAATAGAATTTTCTGTGATAACCATTATTGCTAAATCTATATTCGAGCCTTTAATATATTTATTTATGCAATAACATAAGCTTATCTTTATTTGAAACTAGCTTTTGCTTGCGGCTTCGCTCGTGGATTATTTTTCATTTTTAAAGTGTATTTTTTTTCTGCCTAATTAGTTTGTGTAATTTAATTTAATTGTACGGTTGTTCCAACAATAAAGTATTTCTTTACTCAACTGTACAACATGAAATTTTTCATACACGTTGCCAGGAGTACGGAAAAGGACTTAGAGTACATTTTCTCCAGAATAATGCACTCTGTCTAAGGGAAAGATTACATCCACGAGCGAAGCCGCAAGCAAAAGCTAGTTTCAAATAAAGATAAGCTTATGTTATTGCATAAATAAATATATTAAAGGCTCGAATATAGATTTAGCAATAATGGTTATCACAGAAAATTCTATTATGTACGGCGTTCAAATTCGAGGCCTTTCAGCTCAATAATAAGGTTAGCTACTTCTGCGCTATGAGGTCTTTTAATCTGTGACAGCGAAATATTAGTGAAGTAAATCTACTTATATTCTAGCTTACATCCAGAATGAATCACTCTCGCAATAGTGGTACGCTATGGTTGTCACGTTCTGGGATTAGCGAGTATATATATTTATGTATATAGTACATATATCTGCATGGTAGTAGGACTTTTTTTTAATTGGCTGACTCTTAAGTTAAAAATCTGTCGCCAAGCACTTATAGGTGTGTTCTGGCAGCAGCACTTAATAGCAAGTAATCCTGTTTTAGCGTGTTTATAACCTTAAACTATTTCGTAATTTAGCCAGCATTCAACCATCAACTATAGCTTGTTGAAAAATCACTAATGATCATGTAATTGCTTCAAACACAGCAAAATGATAATTTTTTCCACAGCATACTTATATTATTATAAGAGTGTATTTCTTAAGTACTCATAATTCCATACAATGCTTACTTTCACCTTTAGCAGACTATGTTTATAAATTAATTCAAATTAGTCAATGCATAATTGAAAATTATACAACACATACCAATAACATTTGATATATACTTCACTCACATAGAGCTTTACTAAATATTATATCACAATACCTACAAACTCCCAGATATGATGAAATAATTAATTTTACCATTTAATTTATTATTTAAACTTATCAAAGTATAATAATATAAATAAGTGACAAGTAAGTTTTAAAATAATCCTGCCATGTGAGGTCTGTCTTAATATGCTTTATTTAAATCTTTAGAATTACATAAAGTGAGTGCTTAGGTAAGTTATTAATAAAGATGTAAACACAGATGAAGCAATAGTAATAAATCTTTTTAACTCTTGTTGTATAATTCAGATAGAGATTTACAAAGCAAACAAGTTGATGACTTTCTTTTTGATCTGCAAACAAGAGTTAAAAAGATTTATTACTATTGCTTCATCTGTGTTTACATCTTTATTAATAACTTACCTAAGCACTCACTTTATGTAATTCTAAAGATTTAAATAAAGCATATTAAGACAGACCTGACATGGCAGGATTATTTTAAAACTTACTTGTCACTTATTTATATTATTATACTTTGATAAGTTTAAATAATAAATTAAATGGTAAAATTAATTATTTCATCAGCTATCTAGGTGGACTTAGAAATACCTTACCGCTATGGTTTTATCACAATGTTTTCCTTCAGCAGAAGCACCCAATCAGCTACAAGCATTTGAACCTACTTACATTGACTGTGTCTGGATAATTGTTTGTGTTCGTTTATTTTTTTTTATGCTTATTTATTTTTATGCTTTCATAACTCACTCATTGGATGATCATGACATTTTTAAGCATTATCAGGGGTACATATAAAGCGATGGAGGTACTTTTAAACCATAATAAAGTACTGCTACCGAGCGATACATCAAATTTATATTAAGTAATATTAGCAAAGCCATGAGAAAAACCAGTATAAAAATAAATTGATTGCACAAAAATAAATTTATTGCACAGTTAGCGCAGTGTTAAGCAGTTGTCAGCTGCCACCACACTCTTGTAAGTTTAAATCCCACAGACTCAGCACAATTATTTATACAATCCACAGATGATTGTTCCGAGTCTCGGTGTACCTTATGTTTCATAAATATATATCTGTAAGTTCCCACAACAGACGGATTGGTCACAAGAGCAGAAGCAAGTTTATAAAAAATATTAAGCAATTTTTGTTGAAACAAAATATCCATCTCCTATTTGGAAAAAAAGAAATAATGATTTTTTGTTTCCATATTATCAGTTCCTATAGAAACCTAACAAATAATATTATCTAAAAAGTTTTAACAAACCAGGGTAATGCATAGGAAAAAAAAAACAAAAACAATGTTTCTCAAATAAAACAAAACTGGAGTAAGATCATAAACCTGCCAAAAAGTTGCAGCTTTAACTGTTAATTTTGTTAAAATATTTAGATTAGATGTTATAACAACATACAATAAAATAAAAATCCAATCAGCATTCAACCATCAACTATAGCTTGTTGAAAAATCACTAATGATCATGTAATTGCTTCAAACACAGCAAAATGATAATTTTTTCCACAGCATACTTATATTATTATAAGAGTGTATTTCTTAAGTACTCATAATTCCATACAATGCTTACTTTCACCTTTAGCAGACTATGTTTATAAATTAATTCAAATTAGTCAATGCATAATTGAAAATTATACAACACATACCAATAACATTTGATATATACTTCACTCACATAGAGCTTTACTAAATATTCTATTACAATACCTACAAACTCCCAGATAGGACAATTATTTCAATATTAAATTTTATTTCCTTGTAATACTAGTAATGTTACATTGATATAGAAACCAAGTATCTACTTACATAGGTATATATAGATGTTTATTGTAGATTGCAGTGAATTATTGTCAAGATTGTATGAATATTGTGCTTATTATGTAAAAGGGGGGCCTCATAATAGAAAGCAGCTATTTAAACCTTTACAGGCAAATTTCTTACATGCAGATTAAAAACAAAGCTGTCAACTTGTCTGCTTTGTAAATCTCTATCTGAATTATACAACAAGAGTTAAAAAGATTTATTACTATTGCTTCATCTGTGTTTACATCTTTATTAATAACTTACCTAAGCACTCACTTTATGTAATTCTAAAGATTTAAATAAAGCATATTAAGACAGACCTCACATGGCAGGATTATTTTAAAACTTACTTGTCACTTATTTATATTATTATACTTTGATAAGTTTAAATAATAAATTAAATGGTAAAATTAATTATTTCATCATTTATTGATATATAAAGGATAATTATTTCATCAATAAACATAATATATAAAGGATACATTATATAAAAGCTTACCTCAAAGAAAGTATATATACAAAAAAGGAGACGGTATTATCTGATCCATAAAAAATACATATTTCTATGTACCAGATATATTGCCTAACTTACATTTACTTATATTCACAGATTCTAGTGTCGCTACTTTAAAAAAAGGGTAACAATTATAATTTCTATTTTATAAAATAATTAAAATCCATATTTATATAAATGAAATGGATAATACTTAATAATTACTTAAATACATATCTTTAAGTTATTATTTATAGAGGTGTTAATCTGATTTTATTTAAGTAATATCTGTGCTGGATTGGTCTTGAAGAGTAAAATAAATGTTATAACTTTAATGAACCAAAATCAATTGATCGTTTTTACATCTTATAGAATGAGTAAGGAGATGGAAGATGCATTGTTTCTAAGCAAAACAGACTGCTAAATCATCAGAATTAATTACTTAACACTCACACTTAACTATACTGATTTATTATAGAGAAAATTAGAATATCTTAAGCAGGCATACAACTATGTTACTTCTTTCAATTTTCCAATGTCAAAAACTAGTTCAAGGTTATACCTAAAGTTTATTCTTTTAATGCCTCCTTTCAATTAATGTGGCTACAGATAATTCAGATATAATATTTACCATAATTAATCATTATTTCATAAGAGAAAGCTTATATCAATTTTCTAATGTTAGAAACTATCTAATTGTCTATTCAAAGAATTCATATAATCTCAAAGATTATAGAATAGAAGTTCTTATAATTTATTACAATGGAATTATTGACTTCTAAATAATAAAACGCAGATTACGGTGCAGTTCTTTTTTGCATTTTAAGACCTTGTTAGATATGATTAGTCATCAATTACCTATATCAAACTAGATTAAAAGAATATATCAACCTTCTTATAAATACAAATTTTGATAATGTACTGGAACGCCTATATTAAGGAATTGTAATTTTAAAATATACATCAAGTTAGATCACTTTGATGTTAAAATGAATGAAAAAAATACCTAAAGAAACGGCCTACGGACCGTAAAATGGCGAAACTAAATTACGGTTACAATTTTGATGTTACTCATATTTTTACCAACAAAAATTAAAGAAAACGCTTCGGTAAATAAAACAGAAGTACAATTGTATGATTGAATGATATAAAGCAGTTTTAAAAATTAAAAATAACTTACCTTTTTCAATGTTTGACAGCAACACTACACGAGAAAAATTTACTGCTAGCAATAATACCAACATAACAAAAACATACATTACACACATTGACGATTTCAATTTTCAACTTCAAGCTACTTTTTGTAGGTTGATAACTTGCGTGCGTTTTATTTTTAGTAAAGCAACTTTATTACTTATTTCACAACTTAATCAACGTGTATCAAATCAAATCAGTGGTATAACAAAAAATTCTTTTCATATCGTTTATTTATCGAGAATTGACACAATGTTGTAATGCACTTATAATGTTAAGCAGTCATTGCAACCTCTTCATATTTAAAATCAACGTCAAAAAGATTGGTGTGCTAGTGGAGATTACTTATTAATAGTTAGTTTTACTTCTGATCGATTAGAGAAAGAGAAAATTTGATGTTTTCCGATATAATTAGTTGTGTTCGTAATGCTACTGCGATTCAATTTACATAATTTCTACCCTTCTTAAAATAAATGAGTAACGTAAGTTAATAAGTTAGTAGATACTAAAAACTATATTGAGTGAAAAAATTATATTTACATGTTTAATTAAAACAATCAAAATCAAATCAATTTTATTACACCTATGTCAACCCTTGGGAATCAAGGTAGATCACAGAAGAACATTAAATAGTGAGAGCGCAAGTATAGTATAGACCTGAGTGGTTCGGATGGAGTTAGGAGAGTTCATCTTTCAATATAAAGAGGAAAGTCCTATCAGAGAGGTAGTCGCGAATGATATGAACTAACTTATCGAGGACGTGGAACTGCGAGAAGTTGTAAACGAGGGCAGCGTAAGAAACCTTATCGAAAGCTTTGGCTACGTCGAAGAAGACTATCAGAGTTTTAGGTTTAGGTTAGGTGTGAATTCAACCTTAACACGTAATGAATAAAGTACGTTTTCACGTTATTGTGCGTGGCGAGGCCAAACATTTGTATCACAGGTTTAAAATCGGTAATTTTGTTCAAAATTTGATATTATTAGTTACTTTAAAGCTTAAAATAATATAACTTATTCAACATCTATTTAGTGAAACTAAGATACTCCGGCCGTTAAATTGCTTTTTCGGGTATTATTCTTACATCTTTTGAATACAGTGCGGCATGTGAAACGGGCTTACATTGGCTGTAAACAAACTAAACAAAATAAGGGCACACATTTCAAGTGAGCTCTTATTTACCAAGACGTATTTTTCGCGCCGACCCGTTAACTAGTTATTGTTGATCGAAAGAATCAATGGATTATGATCTAAAATTTAAAGAAAAAGCATCGATAGAAACATATTAACTACACGTAGAGTACGTATAGAGAGGGATACGTATTTGAGTATTATATAGTTGCAAATATTAAGAATTTGGATATAGAAGGTAACCAGAAAATCCAGAAATAATAATACGATTATAAAAATACTTACAATAATTGTTAACTAAATTAACCCTGAGTGTTAAAGCTTTTTCTTTTATAAATATAATATATAAGTCATCGTGCGGATAAAACCGCGGGATACAGCTAGTTTAAAAATAACATTGGCACACAAATTTCAGTTAATCAGTATTGATCATACAAAAACGAAAAAAAACTCTGCTAAGTAAGCGAATGTACGTGCGCATTGTTTTAAGGGCGCTTTTTTTACGTTTGGCGGCTCCAAATAAAGAAAATCACGTCTCATATGGATGCCATTAGGGATATTAATGGATGGATTCATGGATTTTTTTTGGCTAATTGTCTCATTATACGTTGCTACGCGACGTATTTTTCAGAATCAGCACTGGTTATTACTATTTGTTTTCCTCCGTGAAACAATTTGTGTTGATCAGTCCAACGATCAAAGTTCAAATTTAAAACTTAATTTTAATGAATGTGAAATTGTAAGCACAGTTTGCATTTTTCTTATTTTCTAGAGTGACCATGGAGAGTGACATCGTTGCGTAAACGGCCGTTTGTGTGCCGTGTGTGAACATTGATATAATATATCAAACATTTCGGTGTGCACATTGGTGCAATATTAATTATCCACTTTGAATACTAGTGATTAAGGTCGACGGTGAAAAACATTTAATTGTTGGAAAAAAAATAGGTTTTCATGTATCTTCGAGTATTGATA
Source organism: Antheraea pernyi (assembly GCA_015888305.1). Lineage (NCBI taxonomy): Eukaryota > Metazoa > Arthropoda > Insecta > Lepidoptera > Saturniidae > Antheraea > Antheraea pernyi. The sequence continues at coordinate 31,822 of MU161049.1, forward strand.
TTTTATATCGATTTATTTATATTAATTTATTTCACAAAACAATTAGAATCTTATGTTTATACAGATAGGGTTGTAAATGTTTTTGAGTATTTCGTTAATAGCGCAAAGATCGCGTTTTGCGTCGCCACATCGCACCAAGCCAAAATTAAGTTTACTTGCGCCTATAGATGTTTCACATCAAAAAAATATCGATATATATCGGCTTTATTAAAACACAATTGTAAATCAGCTTAACATTAATTTTACATTTAATTTTTTAATTCAGTATATATGTACAATTTATACCATAAATGTTCTAAACAGTTCTAAGGACCACTTGCACAAACGTTATTCAATCATATTGATCTTAATTGTGATTATTATTGTTTTTTCTAAGTAAGAACAAGTTTTTTTAGTAGTCGTTTGACCGGTGGAATAACATTTCGATGTCTGCAAGTTCGAACTCCAGCGTTTACCAACAAATTTTTCAAAATTCGCGTATATTTACTCATTTAAATTGGTAACACTATCAGTTGACGGTGAAGGAAAACATCATGAGACAACCTGAACCCTAGAAATGTTCTTGTAGTACTACTGTATGTGGGAAAACATACAACTATGGATTTCTCAGAGTTTGAAATCGCCAATACGTCGTGGGCTGGTTTGGTGATTATGCCTATAACTTATTTCGGGAAAAGGTCTATGGCCCTGCAGTGGGTCTCTTACAGGCTGATGATGATGAATATTTTTCAGTAAGAGTTTTTAAAAATACTCGTTACTTTATATGTTCAGCTGTTTCACTAATAACATTACTATTACTAGCCTGCTCCAAATTACAGTATCTCGGTTCACTGATAGAAAACGACGGCAGCGTAGGCAATGAAGGCAGGAATAGGATAAACGCAGAATGCACGAAATGCCGAAAGATGTTTAGGGTAATCCGGCGATCCACGAATGCCCTTGAAACTCAAGGGGAGGCGTATAAAACTATTATAAGGCCAGTCATACTCCATGCATCTGAGAGCTGGGTTACAAAAGACCCGTACTATGAGAGAAAACTGCACGCGGCATAGATGCGATTGTTGAGATATGTGGTGTAACTAGAATTGATAGAATAAAAATGGATTATACATCAGATAATGCTTGAAAATATACCAATGACAGAGAAATTGAGGAGTAATAGGTTGGCATGCTACGGGAATGTCATAAAGAGAGATGAAGAACATAACTAGAATAGTTTTAAGAAGTATGATGGTGGATAGATATAAGAGTAGAGAAGACCGAAAAAAGTTTGATGATGATATAATAATATAATAAAAAATATCGATATACGCCCACAATATTTAGTAATTTTGCATAGTAACAATATCGATATATAGCTAATAATCCTATGTCAAACTGACTGCAGCTTCGTATCGTACCTAATTATACTGTGGGTGGTTATAGTGTAATGAACTATTTATAAGTGTGAACTGCTTATAATATAAAAGGAATAATCGCTTCTTGTGACGCTGAACATAACCTATATGTGGATTCTTCTGTGATAACTGTAAATACCAATATCTTGTATGACTATGGACTGTGTTTCGTTATCATTTCCTTTTGTCGCGAAAGAAATAACATGAGTTTAGGCATAGGAGTCTATATTTTGACGGTCCTATGGTTTATAACGTTAATGTTGTGTTGGGTGTCTGTTCGTACTGGTCATATAATTGGAAAAATTGCTATTGTCGTTTCGTTTCTAATAACGTTGATTTTATTTGTTTTGCCAAAAGGCGGCGCTGACCATAGTCACGATGCCAATTTTTACGACAGTTTATTTGTGGCGCGTTATGTGATTTTTACGTTACTGTTTATCAGTGTTATCTTGGGGTCGGCATACTGTTTCATTGACGTTTGCCTGACGCCAAATGAAACTAAAAAAGTTAACAGTTTAGCACATTATTGAATTGCTTCGGTGAGTTTTCTTTTGCTATGACTAATAGAGGATATGAAAATAATCAATAGTCATACAGAAATTCATATTTCATTTTTATATGTTTTTGTATTATGTTTATTATTTTTAGAGAGTAATAATTAAAAAAATGTACTAATTCAACTGTTTCTTCTTATTATGAAACTGTAGCTACCGAGTATGTCATCCTCTTTGGCAGGCTGAAACTTTTGTATATATTGTAAATAGAACATCGTTCAAACAAATGAATGATCGTGTCTCTATAAATACCTTATATGGTCATATAAATAAATATTCTGTTTCACGCACTCGAAGTACTACTATTATGCTGTCTATGTCAGTCTAGAATCTTATAGTAGTGAGCCCGAAGCTCCTACAAAACAAAGTCATTAAAAAATTCTAATGTTTGGTTTATTTTTTACGAACTTTCTATTCTATTGACTTAGCAAGGTCTTAACAGCTTAACGGGACTACTAAGGCTAGCGCTTAAGGCACTAATTCCAGTGTTTAGAGAATGTGTTTATCCATATAATTTATCCATATAATTCCAGTGTTTAATCCATAATAACAAAAATACAGTGTAGAATCTTTCTCACAAACAAAGGACCCAATACTTTTTTGTTATAAAGACTTGCCTCAACGCTATTCTTTTGCCTATAACATTTTCCTTTTACTGGCTATGTGAACAGTTTCTGAGTTGGTTTACAACTTATAAAATAGGTGTCTGGTGTGTTTAGTAACTGAGACCAAGATTTCTTAGAAGAATGACAATCCAAGAGTAATAGCACATATATTCCTATCAATTAAGATAGCACACTGTATTTAGAGATCAATATATATATATATATCACAGGAGCTCTACAATTAATATCCATTTAAGACACTGTAAAAATATATTAACTTACACATACACATACATATTTTATTACATAGATTGTTTCTGTTAATTGTTCTTATGGCTCTTAAATAGTTTTTTATTTATCTAGCAACATGTATATTAAATATTTACCAGTATCAATATTTTATAGTTATTAATCAATTTTTCTTCATAAATTCATCATTGTTAGTTTCTTGTGATTTTTATTAGCCATAATGCAATATCTCTAAAATTGTCTAATTACTGAATTCTACTTTATGTTTTAATCAAGTATTCTAGGTGACATTCTTTGGTTTAGCAAGATAAATATATGGTATCCTAACTATTATTATAATCTATCTGTACCACGAGTCCGTCTGCATTGAACCGAATGTAAAAAAACAGTGACTTATAAAATTATCCAAATGTATTAAGTCCATTTACTTATCTACTTTTCGCTTTTTTTTTTATGTCATAGGTGGCAAACGAACAGGTGGGTCACCTGCTGTTAAGTGATCACCACCATCCATGCACACTAACAACCCCAGAGGAGTCGTAAGTGCGTTGCCATCTTTCGGAGGGAAGGGTTAGGGGAGGGAAAAGGAGAGGTGAGGGGAGGGGAGATGGGTCTCCGGCGCTCTCACTGACCGAACGAAACGCAACAATGCAAGCACTGTTACTTCACGTCGGTTTTCTATGAGAGGGTGGTTCTACCCCGGGCGAGCCGACCCATTCATGCTGAAACCAATAATAGTTTCAGCGTGGCTCTACCACCAAAAAAATTTAACACTTCTATTATCTATCTATCTATTCTATTATCATAGCTCTCATTTAACACTTGTCATCATTAAAATTAAAATAACTATTGTTAGAGTGAACTGATTTTAATGAAACTAAGATTAAATGTTACTCGAGGATATAATTTATGATTTTCTTGGTGAGGTTTTATCATGAACACAGCGCTTTAGCAGCGATACCTGTACACACAAACAAACAGGCAGACAGACATTTCTAAAAATGATTGAAATGTATTTTATAACTTATCACAAGACATTTGCAACTATTTTTTTCACAAACAGCTAAAAAATATAGTTGCTTTATATTTACATTCTTCTTATATATATAGATATAGAAGATGTGAATATAAGTTTGTTTGATACCCTTTCATGCCTTAACTACTCAATTAATTATCTTGAAATTCTGTATACACCTTGTCAGGGCACTGAAATACCTTTCACCCGGGAAAACATGAGCTGGTTTTGAGAGATAGATTAAACTTTATGAATGCAAGCAAAGTGAAAGTTACTATCTAATAAAACAAACAATGTACTTTATGTTAATTCAACATCCTACTAGAAATTTTTATAAATTGTTAAACCACTATTGGTGCCCCTGGTACATTATGAAATCAAATCAAATCAAAAATACTTTATTCAATTTACGGCCTAAGAAGGCACTTACGAACATCAAAACTACTAATGAAAGTATAATGGTTTCAAGTACCTATGAGTAAAAACCTATACTTTATAATTGAATTCTTCATAATAATAAAAATTACTTTATTAAGTTTAAGGCCAGAAAAGGGTCCTTTTTTTATTTTCAATGGCAATATGTGTGTGCTCACAATTTTGCCAATGTCTAGTGAATAGAGCCATAAACAATGATTGGCGGAGTACCTTACGCGCTCGCCTTAGTAGTCTGGTGAAGCTGTTAAGACCTTGCTACGTCCATAGCATAGTCAGTATGAGAAAGAAAGAACATAAACAATAAGAACGCCAGACAATTAAACAAATTTCTTTGTTTCCAGATTATAGGCATACGCAAGAGCATTACACTAAAATCTAAACTTTAATTTTGTTAGTTTTAATAAATTTCGACAAGCATTCTACAATTAAGTGATTATCAGTAACAAGAAAAGGGATCCGTCAACATTAAAACACTTGCTTTTGTTAGGTTTAATAAATTTCGACAAGCATTCTACAATTAGTGATAATCGGTAACAAGAAAAGGGATCTGTCAACATTAAATCACTAACACTTGCTCCGAAAACATTTCAGCCATTGCCAAGGGCTGGTAAAAAACTTGATGATGTTTATCTTTCTTTTTTATACCTTTTCTTACTAATATGTTACTTGTCATCCTCATGTGTAAACATCTCAGACATTACGTTAAGAAATAATAACACAATAATTATGTTATCAGTCACATCTTATGTTTGAGACTAAAACTATTTGTTTTAGCAGTCACGTAATGTATCAAAGTATTAAGAAATAGAATTTTTAACATAATACTGTTATTATAAAGTGGTAAAGTTTGTATGTTTGTAAGAAGTAATCTATGATATTACTAATTTAATTATAATTTTTTTTTCACCAATAATAAGCTATGTTTTCCTGAATTTATATGGGTTATTAGTAAGTTCGAAAAAATAAAATAAAAAAAATCTAACACATCTCTACTTTTTAGATTTTTATGAAAAGAAAATCGTTGCAGGTGTCTTGGAATAAGTAATAAAATACATTTCAATCATTTTCAGAAATGTTTGTCTATCTGTCTGTTTGTATGATCACTGCTAAAGTACTGCATTCATTATAGAACCTCAAAATCATGCTTGAATAAAATTTAGTCTTGGTTTCAATCGGTTCACTCTATCAAAAGTTATTGTAATTTAATGACGACACTACTTAAGGAGAAGAGACAAGTAGATAAGTAAAGGGGCTTAATATATTCAGGTATTTTTTTTTATTAGTCACAGGTTTTTGTTCTGTTCATTAATAATATTTTTATTACAATTAACATGTTAATAGTCACAGATGGTTATACTTTCATGGTTATTTTAAAATAAGCAAATCAAAGCATTTTGTACTTTATAAGTGTGGATTAAATCTTCTTGTTTTTAAAACATCTAACTCAAATGTTCATTGAAAAAAGTTACAATTAGCAAAATTCTTTTATGATTTATTATCAGAAGAATAAATAACAATGCTTAAATGGTTCATCTATTGTGACCATTGGATTTTAAAACTCTCATAAATACCAATATAATTGAAAACTCCCTAGAATGAGTTGGAGCTTTTGGTAAAGGACAACAAGGTGATCAAATCATAACATTGTGGTAGGGATTTTCCTAAGCTTGCTTGGTTAACTACTATTCACAGTTTGAAAATCTGTTGCCAAACACATATAGTTATGTTTCGTGAGTTGCACTTGAAAGCGTTTTGCGTGTTTACCATCTAAGACCACGTAATCATCTAAGGTCAGGTGAGATTGTGGTTGAATTCTAAAAGCTACATAAATTAATTTAATAATATGATATTTCAGAAGAATGTCCAACGCCATATGTCAGGGTCTGCGGTCGCCGATCCGAAGTTTAGCCACGTTAAAGAGAGCCAAGGCTATATCCACCTCTCTAGTCCATAATGAGACTATATTAGTTAAGAATAATGAAGAATTTGTAAATAAGGTGAGTAATGTTCTTGGGTTTTTGTTAGATGTTGTAAGGATCTTATGTTATATAATATACAAAGACAAAGCCCAGTTTCTATGCATTGGCCAAAAGGAGGCGAAATAGCTTAACTCCCTTATAATGTATTTGCTATAGAACTATGTTCATTATAGTATAGTTTTAACCTGATTGACCCTGAATCCAATTAATTTTCAATATGCATAATTAAAATATAATATAAATAAAAAGAGTGGTATATCCAGGTGGATGACATTTTCTTTCTATTTTTAATGTTGTCTCCAAATTTACTTATGTTAAATCCTTTGTAACTTTGTAAAAGTGGTGTTTTTTATATCATACATTTCATACATCTGATATATTATGTAAATCCGTTTGTGACCTCTACAAACATGTCCATTAAAAATTAAGAGAAATCGTGACGCGCGTCTTTACTATTTTTAGCCAGCAATCTGTTACAACTTTGCACGTTTGCAATGTACTGATGTGGCGTCACTAATCTAAAAGATTTAGATCTACTATTTTTTAAACCTTCGGCTGTACATACACACACCAAACTGAGTCCTTACATTTCAAAAAAAGCAATTTTAGCCGTACCCAATATTTTACGTAATTTCTCAAGATCTTCAAATTTTATACATGTAAATTATGAAGATCATAAAAATAAAATTAAAAACCTTGTCAACAGCAAAATTTGTACTTCGTTCTCGGTGCATAAAAACTGGAAAGCTTATTAATTTAAACATGTTATTTGTCCAAATATGGAAATCATCATTGGAAAATTCATCCACAATGAAAGGAATTTGTTAGAGGTCAATGCAAAGTGAGCTTTGTCGTTTCCCTTTGTTTGCAAATAATAATTGTTCTAGAGAGAATATTGTCAATGCTAGGGTGCGATCTGGACACATTCCATTCAACAATTACAAATATTTAATTTAAAAAATTCTACACCAATGTACATGTATGTATTAACAGAATGTATTTGGCTCCAAGTGAGTAGAATGTTGACTCTCAAACTGAATTTGCAAGATATTGGAAAATTTCATGGGTTATTATCTTCGATCAATTATTGTTGATCGAAGGTTATTATCCAAACATAATAATAGTGTCCAAATATGGAAATCATCATTGGAAAATTCATCCACAATGAAAAGAATTTGGTAGAGGTCAATGCAAAGTGAGCTTTGTTGTTTCCCTTGGTTTGCAAATAATAATTGTTCTACAGAGAATATTGTCAATGCTAGGGTACGATCTGGACACATTCCCATTCAACGATTACAAATATTTAATTTTAAAAATTACACCAAACTGAAGTGTGTCAAGTATTAGAAGATGTACATCATGTATTAACAGAATGTATTTGGCTCCAAGTGAGTAGAATGTTTACTCTCAAACTGAATTAGCAAGATATTGGAAATTTTCATGGGTTATTATCTTCGATCAATTATTGTTGATCGAAGGTTATTATCCAAACCTAATAATAGTATTGAAGCAATGAGCTGATTTAAGTTGTTAAGTCGTTATTTAGCCGCTATATTAACTTTAATAAACTGTTTTATTTAAGTTAAGTTAAGGTTGATCACTCTGAAGTGATATACTGTAAAGAGTAATTTTGATCAGCATTACATTCCCAATATAAATATAATATATAATTGTATAAAGTATTAAAAAATAAAGTAATAAAAAGTATGAAATAATTTATAAATCAAATAGCATCACAAATTTAAAAAAATATTACTATTATATTATAGATACTAAATTAACATTTTTAATGTATTTTTAAATGAAACAATGTTTTACAAATGCGCTAAAAATGTAATATGTATGGCGGCCATTTTGAAATTCGCCTATTTGTTTTTATTTCGTTTTCATGTATTGTCACCAGGAATGAACAAACATGCAAAATTACCAAGATGTAGGTATAAATAAACTGCAAGATTGAATTGATGGGAAATTCAAATTGCAAGATTTAACCTAAAGAAAATACCAAACATTGCAATCGAAATAAAAGCTTGTAATAAGAAAAATTGGTATACCGATATACTTTATTTTAATGTATCTCTATAAGGTCTCATCGACGTGTGCAATGTAAGCGCCTGAAAAATATTTTTTTTCGTCTTGGTTATAATACACCACCTTTCCTTGTAGTAATTTAACATGTATTTAGCTCACATATAGTTATTACAAATAAACTAGTGATGTGCCGACTATCCGGTTACTATCGCAGTCGACGATTAGTCGGCATAGAGCGCCGACTATCTGGCTTCTTATTTTTTATATATTTCCCAGTAAAAAATATGTAGAGGGAAAAACCTTGACTGTTTATTAATATTTTTACTTTATAATTAACCTTACACATTATTAAATGTAAAGTAAAGCAACCTTTCATTTGATAATCAATTTCTAAAATTACTTGATTGTAAAGAAAACATGTATATGACATTTATGAGATAAAATTAGTATTTATTAACATACAAATAACATAATATCTTTTTATCTTGAATAAACATTTATAATTATTTATTTTTATTTAAATAAAAGAATAAGATTTTTTTATTAACAAATAAGTCATTTTGAAATAGGTTTGTATTATGCACAATAAAGAAAATTGTGGAAAAATCCTAAACATTAACCGCTTCATAAAAGCAAAAAAAAGATAGTAACGTAAAAGAAATCCAAACATGAGACTTTCTTTTTGACATCTTTACATTATAATCAATATTGTTATTTTTGAAAGTTTTGTAATGAAGTGAATTAATGAAAGTGTGTAATGAAGTGTAATAATGAAGTATTTTTTAAGCTTATGCTGCCAACAATTGTTGACCTATACCTGATGAGGTCTATATTCGTTTGGAGGCAGCTTAAACCCTTATTTATGGTTTTGGACAGTCCGGAGGTTAATACAGAATCAGTCAACCACAAATCTCTCAGAAAAGTTTTTTAGTAAGAAATTTGATCTTTCTGACTCCACCTTGTGTAACCGTATCGCACTTATACAACAGGAGATAAGCCTATTAGTAAAATAATGGATTTATTTTTATTACACCTAATATTTTGTTTATATTTCCAGGTAATGAATAATGATAAGCCAGTTATAGTGAATTTTCATGCCGAATGGTGCGAACCCTGTAAGATTTTAACACCCAAACTGAAGGAGCTGATAGAACCTTTGAACAATCTAGACTTGGCTGTCGTGGATGTAGAGGATAATGCAGACTTGGTGCACACTTTTGAGGTATATATAATAATAATGCTTTATCTATGCTGAATTATATCTCGCGAATTGTATTTTGGGATTTAATACAAGGATCTTGCTAGTTATACAATGATAATAATATGAGAGATAAGATTACATAATAATAAAAAATTGTACCGAGGGTAACCACAGAGTATATTCATACCATAGGCTATCAAGAAACCACACTATAGTGTGTCTTACGGATATGTGTAGGGTTAGCCACCGAGTGTTACCAGAGAGTATATCCATGCCATAGACTATAGCAAAACCACTTCATAAAGTATTATAAACATGTATTGACATTTATTAATCTCTAACTATCTATATTAGAGTTATATCGTGAAGATTTTGGAACTTTTTCGTAGGACTGTATATGAAATGTAATTTTTTAATTATATTGTAGAAGTGATTTTTTTAGTGTTATGTTTATTTAAAGACAATTAATTATATGTTACAATTATTCGTGTATCCATGGTATTCTAACATAAAATATGGAATTTGATTCACTTGATATATGCGCCTGTGTCTTGTAAGTCAATGACCTTCTGTTTTATAAAGGATAAATCAAGTTAAAAATTCCATATCTGTCTACAATTGAAGGAAGGTTTTCCAAATCCGTTTAAAAATAACAAAGTTCTGACGTAACAAACATAAAAAATATAACCTAATTAAGGACCTGCTTATTTTTGAAGTCATTTAAAAATAATTATTTATCTAAAATTGCATATTTATTATCAATTCTTTTTCACGTTTTAGGTGAAAGCAGTGCCCGCAGTGATAGCAATAAAGAATGGCCTTATAGTCGATAAATTTATAGGTCTAGTCGACGCGGATATGATCACAGGCCTTATAGACCGAATGTCAGGCAAAAGAAAGGAAAGCGCGTAAGCTGATTGCGAATTAACTAGATAAATTAATTATGAGATGTTGGCTTTTATGATATAAATTTAATTGTTATTGGGATTGAACTTTTAAGTTTCATTTTGGCCGAATACCGAATATTCAGTGTAGACTTTAACCGAATATTCGGCACATATATTATATACACCTATATTTATATGCAGTTAAAATAGCTTGTTCCTATAAATGTATCATATGTATTCCGTTTTCATATTTATAATATAATCGAAAGTTATGTACGTTTTGCTAAAATCATTCGAAGATATTTTCTTGGTATATAATTACCATTCTTATCCTATGGTTGTAAGGGACGGAGAAAGAAACAAAGAGACAAACCCAGTCATTTATAAATAGGGATGTACGAATAGTATTCGAGTTGAATCGAATAACTCAAACCAAACGATCACATGATGAATATGAATTGAAACGTTACTGGACTGATTCAAAGAGTTTGTATTAATTGATTCGAATTGTCAACAAATACCTCGAATGCCATTAATTATAAGTTTTTGTTCTATAAATTAGAGATTGTTCGATTCAATTTTGATTCAGTTCGACTAATCATATGTGGAATAATTAATTACAAAAAATACAACATATGAGTCCTCTAAAACAAAAGGTGATTGTATGGGCAGGTGGTAAATTAAGATAAATGTGACAACGCAAGAGTGCATCCCATAAGTTACCCACTGGACTGCCCAAAATCATAAGGGTTTAAGCTCCATTCAAACGAATGTAAACTTTATGATGGACTGCTCAACAGATTGTTGGCAGCATAGTAGTCCGGTGAAGCTGTTAAGACCTTGCTTGGACAATACCGTAGTCAGTTAAAAAAAAAATTTAATTGTTAACAGCATAACTTTAAAAAAATCCGTGTTTATTACGAAATTTGAAAAACTTGAATTATAATAAACTTTGTATAATAAACTTATAATTTAAATTAAATGGTTAAAAATTTAAAAATATATGAACCAGAATTTGAAAAAAAAATATATTTAAAAAAATCAGACAAGGGGTTAATAGTAAAATACTAGCGATGATTTTTGGGCTTTATCCATTGGATTTTATACTCTAATTTTCGATTTGTTCACATTTCTGATAACTGTTTTGATTATATGTTACTCATATGTTGGAAGCATCTTTTAAATACATGCTGTAATATATTTATTTGTGTCATACATGATAATCACATACATGTCAACATCTCGCATATTTATTGTAAATACAGTTGGTTGTTTTTTTTTTGTTTTTGTTTATAAGTGTTTTAACAATACGAGGCTATACACTTAAGGGGATCCTCGTTTTATACAATTATAAATAAATAAAATTGTTTCAAATAATTGTTTTATGTTTATGAAAATTAAAATAATAAATTTAAAATTGTACAATCTAGGAAATTATAAATTTATTTAGATAAATAAATATTCTTTACTTGGTGAATACTATTTATATTTAAGTAGTCAATAATATAAGAATAGAGTAGATATTTACGTTTGAACTGAATATTTAGTCATCACCATATCATGGCTTCGCTTCACAAGTCAGCTTTAATAACTTAATTACGTAATACCTCTTTCATAAAGTATATAGTTGTTCAAATGAATTCATAATTAAATACATATGTATATTAAATTATGTAAATATAAAAGTACAACTGCTCGAAAGTTATTTAGGTAAAGTAATATAATTTTGAATTGTCGAGAAATCAATTAGATCACTATACTAAAGTATATAATATTCGACCATTTAAATATCTATATATCTGTGTTAAGCACTGTCAGACGATGATTATTTTAAGTAGAAATTTTTGAAATATTCCTGTGGTCACAAAAATGTACGAAGGTCACAGAGTACTGGATAATCTGTTACTTAAGATTTTTTCGAACTGTTTTTGTGTCTACTCGATTTATGTCATTTTGGCACTGCATTCTGTAGCAATTGTCTATGGAACTAAACAAAACATATAACTCATTATTTGAGGAATATTCTTTATGATAAAAAATAATTCATAATATAATGTTACGCTATTAAATAAACAAGATTAGAGAAAGATAAAAAGAAATATAATCGTATTTCACTGAAACACACAATCTGACACGGCAGCCATTTTAATAATCTGTCAAAGATGTCAAAAAATACTTTTCTACGCGTTCGTTGGCGCTTCAAATTGGTACAAATGTAATTGTTATTCATATGAATTATTTCGTCGAATAGAGCTGATTTCACAGGTTATTGGTATATAATTATTGTTGAAACATTTGTTGTAACTTAAATTTTATTTTGCAACAACTTTAAGCTAGTACATTTGCGAATTCGGCTGAAATTTTCTGATAGAAAGAATAAAATTTACTTTCTAAATTGTAAATAATTATCATATTTAATTAATAAAATAAAATAAAGAAGGTACCCGCGTGCTATATTAATATCGTCCATATTGTTTATTATGAAAATATAAAATATATCTTGCCATTGACTTCATTTTACTAGTGATAAGTTTATATTGAGGCTTTTGCATAATCCGCCATTTTAAGAAAGTAAATAATACCAAATGATTTTATCAGCGCATAGAACTTTCCAGGTGCTATGAATCCATCCTGAAATGTATACCCTCTATCATAAGGTATGTTATAATTATTATAGACCCCTCTTCTTACGGCCTAAATTAATATGTAGTAGATATTTTAAGCCATCGACCCATTATCCTAATAGTCTGTTAAGAATAGGATAGAGATTGCAGTAATCGTATCTGATTTTGATGTAAATCGCCATTTTTAAATAGTACCAGAAAGAATAGTGCCTAAAAATTCTTCATTAAAGTGACTAAGAAGGCAGCATCTAGTACGTATCGTACTAACGATTGTTAGTTGCATTTTGAAATGCATCCTTTTTTTTAACCCCATTGTGCCTTCATATACCTTTGTAGGTGGGGGAGCAGGGACTGCCGGCTGGCATTGCGTCTGCTCCCCCGACAGGTGTAAGGCCTTCAAGAGGCCCTGAATGCGGTCTGAGTGGTCACAGATGGTAGACCCCTCAAAGCGGGAGTAAGTGTTAGACTCCCCTGACGAACTGTGGGAGTCGCATCGGCACAATGCGCCTTCACCACATGGGCCTGTGCAGTTTAAACTGCCAGGGCGACGGACATGCCCTTGTCCATCGTCCCCAGGCCCCATCTACAGCGGCCGGAGGTCATCACCTACCCATCGCCGCTGTGTGGTTCGTCGACCGCGGGAGGGGAGTCTAGTGGCCAGAAGCGGTTGAAATGCATCCTAATTTGATTTTTGAATTTGTTATCAGTTTCTGTGATTGCTCTGCGAGAGTAATCCTTACCACATTTTGAAATAGGCAGCTCGATGGAATAGGCATCAGTATACAATTATTACCTTGCCACATAAAACTGTACATTGAAGCTTCTAGTTGAACTAGTTTCCAAAATTATTTCAACGCAACATATCAAGGTATATATTTATTTGGATAGAAGGTCGATGGCTTTTGTACAGTCGTTTTAATGTTCTTGTAACTTTCAATATGGTAAAGGAAGTTAGTAGATCTAACCTTTGGTAAAATGGACATTTTTTTTCTTATTAGTGTAAAAATGTTGCTGGATAGCACCGATACTCCATCCTTTCTGCCTATCCCAGTAGGGATATGGCTTGAAAATATATCTATAGATAAAAAAATTATAAGGCGACTGTGCATAAGAATCTTGCATGAATATTCGTGCATTAGTATAGATATATAGATAATATTCAAAGACCACATTCGGGTCCATTATTCGGTTATAAGAACCAGGGTCTGTGTGGCCTATTGTTTATAGAAATAAAAAAAAATGACTTAGATAATATAATGTGATGTGTGACCAAAAATATACATAAATGAGGGGTGAAACTTCATGGAAAATTCACTGGGGCAGGAAGATTCTGACCCTTTATGCGGAATAATAGAGAATTAATGTTTCACGTAAGATCTTTTTTCTCATTTAATTCTATGCGTACTTAATTACATCAGTTGCTTAATAAATAAAGTTGAATTGTAACAGACAAGATTTTTTAAATATTATTATTAACAGTAAATAATCTGCAATTGTACAAAAAGGAATTGAATTATTATTTAATAAATAAAAATTGTACATGAGAAATTTATTTCATAGTAAAATAGTTGTGTTTTATCAATAAATGATATTTTCTTGAAGTGTTCCGTTTTATTTTAATAGTTGTAAGTGCAGACAGCTCCGTAATGTGCTACGTGTGTGGGTGCAGTAATTTTATTATTTCCTTTTGTACGTTTATTTTTCTGAATAAAGCTGTATCAGTAGAGTGAAGTAGGTCCAAGCCGTACTCATTATCTGAAAAAAAGAGTGCCTTTCTCATTATTTTTGATACTTGAATAAAAAACATTATCCATATATAATCGACCTGATTTTTTTGGCGAGATCTTGGTATGTCATGTAGTGAATTTTATATTTTATTCATAATCTTGTTATTTGGCTCTATATTTAGTAATGTTGGTGGTATTTTCTGTTATATAGTTTTGTTATTGTGCGCAAGTGAAGTGAATGGGAAATAATCCCACGGAACATGGATTCTGCCTCGCCACAAAAACTCACTGGAAAGTTCTAACAAAACGACATCCATCTTGTTAGTGTTCATTGAAGTTATCATGAATGAAATGAACGGCAGTAATAATGTACTAGAAGATTGGTTGTCAAGAATAATAAAAAAAAAATTTTGTGTGAGTAATGTACTTTACCCTTGAGTTATTAATTTACCTTAGTAAAAGAGCGAAGTGTCAAATCAGAAAAACCTAGTGCCGATAAATAGCTAGGGCGATGTGCTCTGAAAAGAGAATTAAACGTAATTTAAGTATCAAAAATTTAAACTACTGAAATAACAATAAAAATAATTATATTAAATTATAAAAATAATAAATATATAATAAAATGTAAAATTAAGTCATTATTTTGTAGTCATATTTTACGAGGATGTCTAAAAAATGTAATGTCTTATGCCCTTGCCAACCTTGCACTTTAAACCTTATAAGCTAAGTATAATGTTTTGTAAGAACATAATTTGAGTCGTATATGAGTAAATCAACTTTTAATACACTAGTCAGTAATAATATTGTAAAAAAATACATTAAATAAGTTTCAACGAAACAGTATTTAGGATATTTAAGATATACCATAACTATCATATTCTCATTATATTGTCAATTGTTTTAATCTATATACCAAGGAGTTTTTTGGCGGGATCCTAGTCTGTCATGTAGTCTTGTGTTATTTGAATCTATATTTTATAATATTGATGGTGGTGTTTTTGTATATAGTTCGGTTATTGTGTACAAGTAAATTGGATGGGAAATGACACCACGGAGCATGAACTCTGAAATGCTACAAAAACTTTCTGGAAAATTCTAATAACAGGGCCACCATCTTGATAGAACATTGGTATTATCACTAGACACTTGTAATATCGACACTACACATACTCGACAATGACAGTAATAATCTACAAGAAAATTGGTTGCTAAAAAAAAGTTGTTAGTACTTCCTTTGAAATAACTTTAATAAATTATGTAAGATCTTTATGCTTGTACATTTTATTTATATATAATGATATCTGTACTGGGCATTATCATATGTATGTGGTTAGATCGCGGTACCGGGTATCTATTGAACTTTTTATAACGATCAGTTTGCGTTTTAACGTACAACAGGCTGAGAGATGGATAAATTAATTATATTATGTTTTTATAGACCACCATTATCAATTATTTCTCAATTTAAAAAAAGAAATGCAGGAAATTTTAATAAAAATATCCAATATCAAAAAACAAGTTTTAATTTGTGATGACTTTAATATAGATATTTTGAGTACGTCGCCAGAGGTCACTATGTTCACATCATTATTTAGGTCATTTAACCCGGATCCTCTCTTTAATGAGCCAACTAGAACTACGTCTCAGACTAAAACTTGCATAGATAACATCTTTACTGACTTTAAAATCATTGGCGGTATTATTATTACTGGGATACGGTCTGATCATAAATGATTACTTGTTAAAATAAATTGTGACAAACCAAGCGTTAATTGTAAGAAAACAACTAGACTTACATCCAAAAGCAGATTAAATCATTTAAATTACAACATTGTAGAAAGATTATCTACAAAGATTTTTAATAATCAAGATCCAAATAACGGCGTGTTTGACATCATAAGGACTGAATTTAATAAATACTGCCCAAGAAAAGTTATTAGTGTAGAAAAAAAAATGATTTTAGTGAATGGCTGACCTTAATTAAAAAAAGTAGAGATAGACTATACGATCTGTATTATAGGAGATCATTAACTAGCAATGAATCCTTTCATGCTTATGTTTTTTTTTTTTTTTATGTCATAGATGGCAAACGAACAGGTGGGTCACCTGCTGTTAAGTGATCACCACCGTCCATGGACACTAACAACACCAGAGGAGTCGCAAGTGCGTTGCCATCTTTTGGAGGGCGGGGTTAGGGGAGGGAAAGGGAGAGGAGAGAGGAGAGGGGAGGGGAGGTGGGTCTCCGGCGCTCTCACTGACCGAACGAAACGCAACAATGCAAGCACTGTTACTTCACGTCGGTTTTCTATGAGAGGGTGGTACTACCCCGGGCGAGCCGACCCATTCATGCTGAAAAACCAATAATAGTTTCAGCGAAAGATAATATGATGATATGTCAGAATTTATTCAAAAAAATTTAAACGTGTCTGTGTAACTGCTAAAGATAATTTTTTAAGAAATAAAGTTCTTGGATCTTGTAGTAAGACCAAGACTGTCTGGCATATTATAAATAAAGAATTAGGAAAAACCAAAATGAATGATAATTCGCATAATCGGAATGTTGACGGAGTACACATTTCAAACAGTTCAGAGGTAGTAACTGTTTTCCAAGATTATTTCATTAAGATACCTTTACAGGTAAAAAAAAAATTACTTCATCAGCGCATATTCAAAATTTAATGTCACATCAATTAGTGCAAATGAAATAATAAGGACTTTTAAACTCTTAAATATGAAACATACCGAAGACATATGGGGAATGTCGGTAATAGTAGGGTAGTCCGGTGAAGCTGTTAAGACCTTGCTTGGTCAATAGCATATAGTCAGTTCGAAAAAAATAATCTTTGGAGATCGTTTGGATGGGTATTATTCATCTCATTCTCTAAAAAATGAATCAGAATAGTAAGATTCTTTTTTACCGCGTGAGTACTACACACAATTTTTTTTAATAAATAAGGAAACAATGACATCTCACCTAATCATTATGAGCTTTATTAGACTCCTGACTTTAGTATCGCTCTCGTACCAAGCACTTCTGTATGCTGCTTCGGCGATATCCGTACTCTGTAATAAATATAAAAATTTTCAAATAATATTTTGATAAACTTACAAAATTATATTTTCTTTATAATATCAACTAGCTGTGCTCGCAATTCCGTCCATGTGAAACCATGTAAAAAAATCATTTGAATGTATTAAGTCCATTTACTTATCTACGTTTTATCGTGAATGCAGTACTTTAGCGGTGATCCGTGTTCAAACAAACAGAAAGATAGACAAACAGACATTTCCAAAAATGTATATTATTACTTATTTCAAGATACATGCAAAAAATTATTTCACAAAAATCGAAACGTACAGACACTTTAGATTTCCATTTTTATTATATATATAGATAATATACATCATTTACATTATTGTATTTATAAACATAACATATTATTAGCCTGCATGGCTTCAAATCACGAAATAAGAAAGCTGTTTAGCAGTTTAGCAATTCAGTAGTCGTGAAGTCAGTATTGACATCTTCGAACTTCGATTTGAATTATAGAATAAAAACCGGTACATCCCAGAATACTAATAATAATATTCCATGATTAACAAGGTATATATGTAGAAATAATGTCATGAGCATTCTTTTATTATAGCACATCGACATATAAAAACCCAAGACACACAGCCTCGAATAAAAGTAGCGCTCAAAACCGGCCGCGAAAACTTCCCAATATACATACGTAGTTATAGTTATGCGATAAACTTATGGTTTGGCAAATGCAACCTTACCTGAACGATTTAAAGTTATTTTTACAACAACGCTTGCGACGTGAGACTATTTGAAATGACTGCATAATACACTCATTTTCGTGTGCCGGCTTTGTGATTTTATGTGTGCATCTTGGGTTTTTGTATATCAATGTTGTAGCACGACAAAGTGTTTAGTCGAGGAGACAGTATTTCTATCTTCAACCATAAATCTGAATAATCCTACGAAGACCTGGTAGTTTGTGAAAAAAAAATTCAGACAATGGTAATGATAGACTGCAATTTATCTGACGGTAAGAATAGTGAAACTCAAAAATGACGACCGCCAAAATAACTAAAACTCATCATCATCAACAGGAACATTAACTCGGCAAGTGGATAGACTGACTGATTTAGAAACGCGACATCGTCAAAGGAAGGCACTGTAACTGGCTTATGAGCATGTGTCTAGTGATAGCGATCCAATCTCATACGTATTACATTTTTTTTTCAACTGTCTACGCTATTGCCCTAGCAACGTCTTAACAGCTTCACCGGACTACTAATTTGAGCGTATAAGGCACCCGGCCGGACCTGCCCGACCGCAAGACAACGGTCAAACAGCTCGCAAAGCCATCCTCCCAGATGGCCCACCAACACCCGTGAGGGCCGGGTGCTTAGCATCCAGTGGGGGCGGAGGCGCTCAATCACCCTCCCCATCTCCTCCTCCGTTAACCGGGGAGAGGGGATGATCGGCGCCTCCTATGCCACCTGGGTAGGAGGCATGAGAGGAGGGGCGAATTCTGGAGGGCCGGGGAATAATATTCCCACGAACCTCTCAGCCACCTCTGGCTGAAGAGTCTCCATTGCCGGGGGTGAAAATCTCTTCCGAGCGCCCTCACGGATCCCTCTCCAGCTCCTGGAGCATCTCCTCCCATGCCTGCTCTTTTGCCCGGCTGATGGCGACCATCAGTGTCTTTCCGCAGGTCCTGTAGTCGCCATACAGCCGGGCCTCCTCCTAAGGCTAAGGTACATATTCATACTTATACGAGTTATTAAAGTTTATATGTGTACCAAGCATACATATTTCAATAACAAAGTAAAACCCTATATGTGTAATGTTGTTACAGTGATGTAAGATTTTTGGTACTTTTTCATTAAGATTAACTATATAGTGTGTATATTAACCGTATCACTTAATAATTGTCCGACGAAAGAAAGAAAAAAGACGGTGGCGGAGCAACCTAAAACTGCTAGCACGTTTGCAATAGCCTCTGCGAGTCCCCCGTACGCCTACAACAAAAGAGAGGTAATGATAAAGACTATATACACACCTATACACTCAAATAGAAGCTCACATATCTTATATCAAAAAACAAGAAAATTCTTATTGTATATAAATATATATATTAATTTAGTTCGTGTATCTCCGAACCTACTATTTGGATCAAATTATGTATTTAGATATATGTTTGCTCTTAAAGTTTATCTATATATGTAGCTTCGTTAAGAAAACGCGATTTTACTAAAAAAAATATAACTCATTATTACAGGTTATGTAATATAACGCCATCTTGTAAATTATTATGGTATTTGCGTTTTTGCCAATATATAATAACTTACTGGTACTTCAAAACTTTGTAAGATGTCGCTTTATGATGTTATCCATCAAACGAACGACGCTCGGTCACCCAAACACTTCATATCTATACATATAATAATAATGTATATCTAACATGTCTGTCCTTTTTAGATATCCGTGAAATTTGTTTTAAATCGTTTTAAAAATTGTCTGTCTGTCTGTCTGTTTGTATGAACACGCATCACTGCTAAAGTACTGGATTCATAATAAAACCTTAAAACCACAAATCATAAAGCATATTCAGGATCTTCAGGAGTAGTCTTTGTTATATTAAAATCGGTCCTCTCTATCAAAACTCATTGTAATTTGAATGATGGCTCGAGGTAAGTACGATAGAAGAGTAGCAATCTATACTAATATTATAAAACATATTTGTTTGGTTGTATGCGCTAATCTCAGGAACTACTAGTCCGATTTGAAAATTTTTTTCAGTGTTAGATAGATCATTTATCGAGGATGACTGTAGTACTATCACACTAAGACCCATAGGAGCGGAGCACCAATTAAGAATGTTTCAAATTGTTTTTTTTTTTCGTTTTAAGGCTTCCGCTGCGTGTTAGTTAGCCCAAAGTAACTATTCCACGCGAAGTCGCGGGCAGAAGCTAGTTAATTTATATGAACAGTGAAGCTGTTTCCCTTTACATTAATTCTACAATCGAGTTTGATATTGAATAATACAATTTTTAAAACTACATAACCTGAATATATGAATGAAATAATGAAAAATTAAAACAATACTGACCACTGTCAAAAATCCATAGAAACAGATCATTATGGATGAGGAAGTAACATGTACGAATACAACCTTTCCAAATATATCACTCACATCGTCTGCTAGTCTGTAAACAATTACCTATTTTAATTTGATTCAATTGCACAATTTAAAGAGCATTCAACTGAATTCAATGTGATTGTCAACATTCCGGTTTCCGTTCATATGTGCACATAGTAAGTACCTAATCGTCAAATTACTACTGCGTCTGTTGGACTAGCGTTTGTTAGGATGACTATAATATTAAGCAAGAAAAAAAAAGATTTGTAAGTACTGGTTCTTTCTGTGAATTTTGGTGAAAGAAAACGAATGGATGTTACAAAGACCTAGATAGTTATAAATTCAGACAGGTTCTTTTTTATTTCAAAACATAGTTTAAAGTACACTTATTAATACTTGATGAATACCAGAAATTTTAAAATGGGATCTGCATTAGTTAAGGAGTTGATAAGTCGATTAATGTAGGTACATATACATCGAACCGAGTTTATGTCTAGGGCTTGGTTAAGCCACTTGGGTTGTCAGATATCATGTTACAATGTCAATACATTAAAATGTATTACATTTTTAAGCTTACTAGTGGGCGCCCAGAGGTCGACATTCGACCATAGTTCATTGATTTTTTAAAGTTTGAATTTTATTAGGGTTGTTTTGTCAAAGGGTATTATGTTATAATATCATTGTAGAATGTAGAATGAAAAAGGGTAATTGGAACGTAAGAGTAAAATAATACATACAGTCGAGCATAGCAACCTCCTTCACAATTTTTTTTTGAAGTTCTTTTTGACAGATGTCAAAAATGTCTTTTTTATTTACATGTGTGTATATGTTGTGTAAAATTGAAGCAGTAGTGTGAGTAATGCATATTTTAATTAATTTAATGTACTTCTAATGCATTTTATTTAAAATAAATAGCTTTCTGCACTTCTCCTACATATAAACTTTAACTATGCCAAATTTCACGTTCTTCCGTTCGCCCAATTCCGTTAAAAAAGGATACAAAGTTTAAGCTTCACGTATTAAAATATAGATGTACGCTTAATAATGGTATTTAAGATTATTGAAATAAAGAGAATACCTATTGAATAGCGATTTATAAAGCATATTATCCATTATCTACATTACCTCAACAACCTCTGATGAATCATAATAATCGCCTTAATTCGTTGATAACTCCCATCGTCCAAAATATGAAGTTGTGCTTTTATTGCAGCATCGTCACTCACTTCTATAGCGTTCTCTAAATCAATTTGTAGCAGACGAAAGAGTAAACTAACGTTTGAGGTAATGACCATGAGTAATAAATCCAATGGTAGATATAAGAACAATAGCATCGGAGCAGCTGGAATAAATAAACGATTACGATTTATTGGAACGAAGTTCTTTATCGCACGGTACGGGCTAGGTGAAAAAAAGTGGAAGATTTTTCTGTGACGACCCTTTCTGCGCGTTTATTGGTTTAAATGCAGCCAATAAGTTCGCA